>JASSUY010016987.1:0-12351 GCA_032466535.1 Forpus xanthops
AAGAAATTCTTTAGTGTAAGGGTGGTGAGGCACTGGAATGTGTTGCCCAGGGAAGTTGTGAATGCTCCATTGCTGGCTGTGTTCAAGGCCAGGCTGGATTTAGCCTTGGGTGACATTTTTTAATGTGAGGTGTCCCTGCCCATGGCAGGCAGGTTGGAACTAGATGATCTTAAGGTCCTTTCCAACCCTGGCTATTCTATGATTCTATTTTTCCATTAAGTCTCAAATGACCACTGTTTAATCATGAAGCTTAAATAAAATCTAAACCAAACCATTGTTAGTTTATTCCCAGATGTAAAACAAATTCTTTTTTTTTTTTTTTTTGCTAGTACACTTTCTGTTTTTTTCATACAAGATATGGAGAACTGTATTGTCAGATGGAATCACAGATCTGGGAGAGGGAGACAGAAGCCAAGGAGTTAAAAAGTCCAAGAAAAGCAAAGACCTTCCAAAGCAGTATGTATACAATACTGTAAGAGGCCAAAGTTGATAATGAATGTAGAGGAAAAATAGTTTTTTAGGAGACAGAACATATGTGTGGGCAGAGTAAGAATGAATGAAGAAAAGAATAAGTAAGGATTTTTTCAGGAACGAGATAGGTAAATAATACTCAGAAGAGTATCTCCAGCATTTTCCTGTGAGCTGTGCAATCCATGGGGTTTTATTCTTTATGGAAATGCAACTTTCAACCCTTGACATTTAAAAAGAAGACAATCTGTGGCAATTCTGGGTTTGATAGGAACACTTTAAAAATTTCAGCAATTTTAAAAAAAGAAAAGTTAGTTTTGATATTATTAAAAATCCTTTTCTTTGTATTACTAATGATACTATTAGTGAAGAATAAACAAGCAGTAAATGGCTCATCTGGAGAAGAAAAAGTTCTTCAAACTCATTAGAAAAGGCTGTAAAATTACCATTTTTTTGCAGCGTCTGGGCATGTGTCCTTGTGTCTATTTCATCCCAGCCTCCACATGAGAGTAGTTTTTAATGAGTGACACAGATGGATGTATTATGACAAATGGTATTTCGTTTAATCAGTTCTGCACATTTAACTTCCAAGATAAAACAGCCTTTGAAATATATATATATATTTTCTAATAATCAGATCACTTAAGTCAGTGACTTAATCCTTTTCTTCTAGCAAAGCAATTTCCTGGGAGTTGGAGGATCCTAGAATTTATTTTACCAAAAGTCTGCTAAATTGGGGCTTATTTCTGAATATATGCCACTTTTTCATAAATTGCTGCAGGATTATCACCTTGATTTGGCACCTAAAAATGTCATTAAGTATTAAGGAAAAGGAAATATTTCTCTAACTTTGCAACCTTTAGGCCAAGCAACTGTTTTCCAGGGTATTTCTGAACAACATATCTGTGTCTACATATACATATATATATAAATATAATCTGCAGCAAATCAGTTCTTCAGTACATTCTGACATTTGCTGTGTTTGATAAATCAGATTTTCATCAAGCAATCTAACTAAAAATGAGGACCCAAAAATGTAGCTTTTGGAGACTAAATCCAGTAAAAACCATAACCCTCCCCACTTGACCTGAGGGCCAATGGACCTGTGGGTATTGATGAGCATAAACAACACTATATGAACAAGCTACTGCTGCTGCAGAAATGTCTGCTAGGGTTTCAGAGCCAGAACAAATTTTGGAGTAAAAAACACACTGGCAAAACAGAAGTACCTTCTCCATTTAATTTAGTTTCATTAATTTTAGGTGCTGCACCAGCTTAAAAAATTTAAGAGGGATGACTTATCTTGCTGAACTAGCTGGGGATGCACTTAATGCTGGGCAGAAAGACCAAGCAGCGGTGAGTGTTATAGAAAAGCAGAAGTTAATGTGTTTAAGCATTGGTTGCTTTAGCTGTTGTCTTTTTCAATGTTGATAGTTTCAAATATTCAAATTGATTTGTAGTTTTCTGACAGAAAGAAGATAGAAACACAAGTTACCTTGATGAATTTCAACTTACAACTTCTGATAGCAGGGTGAGTGCGAAAGTGTCTGCTGCTTTCTCCAACACAAGGATTATCCTTAATTTCCCCATCTCAGACACTAAGGGGAAAGTCTAGTGTTCTTACCTCTGTAAGGCAGTCAGCATTTTTCACTAGCATTGTCACTGGCTCAGCTATATTAGAGGGAGCATTGTGTGTTAGTATTTCTCACTGTAGGACTAAAGGCTTTGCCTGACAGATGGAAAGGTTTTGGCTACACTGGGCAAAAGGGTGAGATTGAACTGTTAGTCTGAATGGATTACTATTTTCTTTTAAGCACACTGAAGAGGCCGAACTACACATTGCAAATGCAGCTTTCGAGGGCAAATCTTCTGGAAGTGGCTACAATTATCTGCAGCAACTTTTCTATTTAAAAGTACTGTTGGTGCCGGCAGTATGGCTGTAACAGTATTAACAATTCCAGGAGCCTGGCTAAGATGACATTTTCGGCATGCAGCGTTAAGGGGCAGATGTCACAAAATGTCTAGCAGAAATAGATAACTAGTTCAACTACTAGTGATATATTTACAGAGAAGGGGAATCTATATGGTAACTTTGTTATACAAATTGACATATACCTCCAGTGTAAACGGCCATTATTTCAGAGTTTTAGAATGGAAGAGCACAGGGTTGATGACATATAATGACTAAGTACTAGAAGAACTAAATGTTGCTTCCCTGCCACAGACATAGGATAAAATTAGTTGATATTTGAAATTCAGCTAATAGTGGAAAATACAGTGTTAAGTGACTAGCAACCTGGCAGACAGCCTCCGTAAAGAGGTTAAAACCTGGATGATTAATGATTCATTTTTGTTGATTTTCAAGTTTGAATTAAAGAAGTTTGGACAGAAGTGGTAGAAACTGACTTGTCATTTTCTACTCCTTCCCTGTGGAGAGAAACTTCCCTGTCTGTCACTTTCACAAACTTTCTTATATAAAAATCTCTTATCTTTGGCACAGATAAAACACTTTAATTATTTATCCATAAATTTGCAGAAATTTGCAGAAAAGAACAGAATTATCATTTCCCATAGAGCCTTTTTTATTCCAGCTACCAAAAAAAAAAAAAAAAGGCATTTAATAAATGAATAAAAGAGTTTTTCATCTGTTCTCACTGCTTTTAGATACTCTCTTCTCTTTGCCTTCTTATGCAAGCACACAATATGTTCTTCTCGAGCTAATCTACTTAAAGTGTTATCAAATTTATTCTACTCACTGCAGCTGTTTCTGCCTGTTATTTGTATTTATACAAGAGATATGTGACCAGTTTTTAATATATGAAAGTCATCTTTATTAATTTTAGGTAAGTTCTTAACAATCCCTTTTGGAGTTTTTTCCCTTTAAGCATTTGTTAAAGGGAAAGGACCAGAAAGACAGTGCTATCACACTGCTTGCAGAAAGCTTAAGTTGCAGAGCTGAGTGAGGACCAAGGTGGGTTTCCCAGATGGTTGAATACATTTATCAGGGCTCTGATGACACCATCAGTTCATGCAACTTCTTTCTCTGCTCCTCCGAGGGATGGAGCTGTCAGTGCTCCCCTGGTTACTGTCTCTGGACCTTCCCCACTCTGCTTTCTCACACACGGCAGGTTGGCGTCTTTGTCGGTGAGGCTGAGGTCTTGCCCACCCTGCTTTTCACCAGCCAGGGTTCCTCAGTGGAAACATCTGTTTCTGCTGTCCCCACACACTCCTCTGACCCTGACATCTGACGGCTGAATCAAACCACAGGGTATCTACCTGCCTTTAGCCTCAGCACACTGCTGCAGAAAGGCATTTCTGTATAGCAGCTCTTTCCAGCAGCATGACCTCTCTCATAGCTGCGGCCAGAAATGATGGCATAAGAATGACCATACTGATGCTAGGTGTGTAAGGATTCCTTTCCACAGATAGTCTTTAAGGCTTAGTTGTGATACACCTATATCTGGGCTTGACTGCAGGACATTTGGCCTTAGGTTTTGGATATCGTTAGGAGGCTTGAAATTCATTTATTTGGTTTGCCTACAGAAGCTGTATGCAGTTGTGGAATGGAAATGCTTTGTGTTCATAACAATATAAATACTAGTATATATCACCACTTATAAATGATATATTAAAAACTGGTGATTGTTACTCTTTTTACTTATATAGTGATAATATAAGGACAATTTCTTTGTCATATTCAGTGATAAGAAGAAATTATCTAAATCCAGTGGCACAAATAAGTAAAATGGGATTTATTGTGACCACAAGCTGCTTCTGAAAGGCTGATTGTGAAGTTGGATTTTTTTTCTTATTTCTGCTTTTGCACTGGGGTGGAAGACTACTAAAATGAGAGGGACACTGTTCCAAGGTCGCTGCGAGAAAAGTAATACTTTGAATGCATGCTGCATTTGAATAGGCACTTAGAACAGCCTCAGTCTTTATGATTCTCCTAACAACACAGAGGGTTGCTTTGCTTCTAGTCTTTATTCACATAGGTTTGCTGATTTAGATTAGAATAGATAAGTGCTATGGGTCACCGCTCCTAGAGCTGACATGAGTACTTGTATTGTCTACTTCTTAAGCTAACCTTCCTGTCGTGGATTAAGCCCAGCTGTAAATCAGTCACACAGTTCTTTAGCTCCCCCCCAAGTTCCTCCCCCATCCGTGGAGGGATGGGGAGGAAATTTGAAAGAACGTAACTCCCAGTAGATAAGAACAGTCCAGTAACTAAGGTGTAACACAAATCACCGCTGCTATCACCAATAATAGTAATGATAAGGGAAATAACGAGGGAGGAGAATACAGTCGCTCACCACTCACCTACCAATACTCGGCCTGATCGAGCAGTGATCTAACTCTTCTGGATCCCTGCTCCCAGTTTTTACATCCTGGGCATGACAAGGTTTGGGTCAGTTGTCCTGTCTCTGCTTCCATCCAGCTTCCTCTCTTCCCTAGCAGAGCGTGAGACTCAGAAAGTCCTTAGACTAAACATTTGAGCAGTCACTAAAACCATTGGTGTTATCAGTGCTATTCCCAGGCCAAAAGTAACAAACACAGCACTGCACAAGCTACTAAGAAGCAGAAAAAAATGATGGCTACTGCTGAACTCAGGGCACTTTGCTAGATGGCACCACTTGATGGTCTGACAATCTACTCAGTGCACTTGTAGCCTTTTACAGAAATGCCATCATGGATGATTTATTCTAAAAGGCTGAAGGAGGCCACCGTCAGTCTTGGTTTTAGAAGACTATTTAGCTCTGAAGATAAGTATTGAGCTAATCCTCCATTTTAAAACTATCTAAAGCCTTTAATGACAATCTTTATTGTATGAAAACTCTTCAGTGTTTTGTGCTTAATTAGCATTAAACTGGGTTAATGTAACTTGGCAAAAAAAAATTAATCACTCAAAAAAAATGCTAGGTGCCATGTCAAAAAATGTGCCAAAGGGTAGTATATTTGTGAACAAAGGAAAATATCTTGAAGTGCACATCTAATTATGTACACCACAAAAATATCGCCATTATTGTTACGAAAGCTCAGTGATAAGAATCTTATCAGAAGCTTGAATCCCACTCCTGTTGCTCTGCAAGGTTGCATTTGGAAAGCTCCTGACAGAAGTTTTCCAGAAATAAAAAGATGTCTGCCTAAAACTATCTGTATTGCACCTGTTTTGAATTCTAGTTTTATTTATTAATTTGACTGTTGCAAAGGGTTCTTCTGTTTGTTTCTGACTCAATCTTAAAAGGAAAATGCTTTAAAGTTTTACAATTTCTCACTTAAAGTATCAACCTAGATGTGATAGCCTGCTCCTAGAGTTGCTATGTTCCAGCAATTTCTCAGAAAGTATTTATCAAGTTCAAGCCATTATCTTAGGTGAAGAAACTTCATAGTCTTACTGATGATTGATAATATTCAACAGTGGTATTGTTTCGGGAGCTTAAAAAAATCCCAACAAACTCTTTAATCTCAGGCCAATTAATTCATCTGAACCACAACCTCTGCCCGCACCAGGTAAAACCTCAGTATCAAAAAGATCATTATAAAACTACTAAGGTATAGCTAAATCAAATATCTTAGAAAATAATCTGTTGGATTTACTGGCCACATTTCTTTTGAAATATTGTTAAAGATTTGCTACTTTAAAAACCATAGATACAACTCATAAACCTATAAATACAGTTAAAATAATTGTCACGTATCAGAGTTACACAATTTATAAGATCATCAGTGCAACTGGAAGGAATAGGAAAACACCACAGGATTTAAGTTGGTGCACACAGGAAGTCAACAAGTTACAAAAGAAATTAAACAATATTATTTTTAATTTATGTGTTCGATGCAGGCATACCATTTAACAAAAAAGATATAAAAGCACAGTGAGAGAGGGAAGGAATTCTTTTAGATTTCCTTAGCACTAATGTTTTTGACTGTCTAAAACCAGTTTTTCTAATTTGTGAATACTAGTTCATCTTCACTAAATTGTGATCATGCACCTGTCAGTGATAAATAGGAAACATAAACCTTATAAACTGCAATGAAGAAAGTTCATTAACTACTTCAGACAATTATTTATTAGACTGATTAATTTAGAAAGCCTTAACAATTACTTATTTTTTATACTATTTATATCTGTAGATAGGTGACATCTCTGTGGTTAGTATTTGCATTTTTAAGTAGTACTTCAAGACTTTGAAGTTAAATTATTGCAAGTTGGTAGAAGCAAAAACTCAAAATGTTTTTGAATGCTCCATAAAGAAAAATGCAAACTCAGAAATTAGATATTTTACTTTGATTTGCAGTATACAAGATTAAAAAATAAAAAAGTTGATTTAGACATTAAATTTAAAATCATTTCAATTTACAAAAAATATTGAAACTGTTTTTTAAAGTGGAAAATACAGCATTTTGGTATTGTCAAATCCACTTCCTTGGTCTTCTTATGAGAATAATTTCCAGCAACATTTATCCGAGGTTGCAAATTTTAATTTTTGTGAATTCTGAGGCTCACAGCTTTTCTGTATTTTCTATGTTTTCTATCTTTTAATGATATGTGATTCATGTAAATGTTCAGTTTAAGCGTCTTCATGTAAAAGCCTGTGAAAGTCTTGGCCTAAGCTAACATCAAACCTTTCTGACAAAGGAAGCAGGAGGTAGTGGGAATACTGCCACAGATAGATTCCACTCAACTGAACTTTTAGTCCCTTAAAAAATTAAAATTTGGAAGGAAGAAACCTTTTTTGAAGACTGCATTCCTGTACAATGTGGAAACATTCTGAAATGAGAAGGCTGCTGCATTAAGAAAAATTGTTATTTACTGTTTGAGAAAAAGCTGAATCTACAGATCATGGGAGATAGCCTGTGTGAGGATTTGTTATTTATCTGGCCTTCTACAGAAGAAAGTTGTTCATCTGAAAATGAAATTTTGAAAGTGCAACAAGAATAAATATGAATCAAAAATATTGAAAAGCATGTCTGAACAGGTTTTTATTAAACATGACCTTTCTCCAGATGATACAACAATACGGTAACACTAAAAAATAATTGAAATTGAATAGAGGGAAACTCTGCAAGTATAATGAGACTTCCATAACCAGAAATAATGGAATTAATATTTCCTGTATGTTCTGGCAGAGGCTGTCTTTGGAACTTTACGACACAGCAAAAGACTTACCTATTCTCTCAAGTACTTGCATGAATAAGTGGCTCATGTTTTTGTTGGGGAAAGATTGTTAGCTGCTTTTTTTCCCACTTATCTGGAAAAGAAGGCAAAAGTAATGTTTGACTTTAATTTCATACTCGTATATGTATATACATATATGGTACATTATTTGAATGTAAAATAGAATACTGCATGGCAGAGTTCAGAACTCCCCTGGATATATCTTTTAAAGTTTATTTTGAGACAAAATCTGATTCACAGAATAAGATGTTTAAACTAATGCTGCAGCATTCACCTACTGTCAGCATTTATAATAGTGTAACAGGCATAATAAAGGTTATCATTCAGCTTTTATTCTACATAACATTTGAATTCATATTGTGCAATAATGTAAATGATAATACATGAAAACAAAAATTATAAAGAAAATATGAATCCTATTACACTTGGATAGATACCTATTTTATTCCTATAATCTAGAGTCAAATGTCGGACCACACATTCTTCTTTCACCTTATGTCAGATGCGGAGCAAACTATGGGGCACCAGAATTTTAAATTAAATTGAATATTTATATTTTTAATGAGAAATTTAGAAGAAAAAAAAATAAAAACAACAGTGATAAAACAGTAGAAATATAAGGGTAATTCAGAACAACCTTCCCAGAATCATCATCACAATCCCTGGAGTGAATAAGAGGAAGAGGATTACCGAGTTACTTTAGTTTGGTAAAAATGTCTCTGAGAAAGGTGTTTTACAGAAGCCGGAAAAAAGATCTCAAATGTTTAAAATAAATAAAACAACGGTGTTATCTATTATTAAGGGTTATGAAATGTGTAATCAGCCCTAGAATCTGTAAGATAATATTTTGCTTAATAATACCATCTCTTGTTGACATGCATTTATTTTGAAAAAGCTCTCTTTTTACACAGCATTAAAATAACACCAGGCATTACAAAGATATATATTTACAAAAATAACCTGTAATTGAAATCAGTGCTAACTTAGCTTGAGTTCATGTCAATCTTAGAATTGCTCTGCCAAGCCACTACTTGCTAAAAGGAAGGCAGACACAAGGAAAAAGAGGAAGGAAAGGTTTCTATATGCATTCTGAAAAAAATGTTATGAGCATTTTACATTTGACTATACAATTAATTCCTTAAAGAAACAGAAATCTCCTGTGGTGTTTTTGAAAGCTACTTGTTCACTACTTCTTTAAATATTCAGAATGTTCGTAGACAGAAATTACAAGTATTTAATTTCAAATCAGAAATTTATAAAAGTTTTGTAGTTAAGCAAAAGAACTTCAAAAATTAACTAACTACTCAGCTGAGAACTTGTAATTATCTATACACTTCTGTTTCTCTTCCATATTAGACCTTATGGTTTAGGAACATGAGAAAATATTCAAAGCCCAAATAAAGACTACTTCTTCCAGTTCGAACTAAATGTTAAACCTGCACTGAAGGCACATCCACTTAATGCCAGTATATTTGACTAACTCTTTTGTGGCAGTTAAGCAAGTCTCTAAAAGATAGATTGGAAATAACAAAGTTATCTCTTACTATTGATTGTTGAAAGGAAGGAAAGTCCATCTGCCTTGTCATGCTCCTGCTAGTGACAAGTCTGCAGAGCAATCACAAACCCCTGGGCAACAGGAGCACCCTTAAATGCAACATAAGGCAGTATGGGGGTTATAAACCTGTCGTCGTTTAAGTCTAAAACACAGGGGTTTTAATAGGAGAGTTTCTCCTATTAAATAGGTTTGGGCTTCTCATGTTCTGTTTCACGTTTTTTTGCATCACTGTTGCTGATGTGGAGCCTCCCAGAATTCTCTTGCACATGAATAGACGTATCACGGTCATTATTTGTCCTGTAACTAGGTACAGAGCTGGCAATGCATTTGGTGATAACAGAAGGTAGGTTTTTCAAGATTTGAAAATTATTTTTCTATTTAAAATTTATTTCAGCTAACAGTTCTAAATGGATAGTATGCTAAGTGGTTGTTTTCTAAAATGCATTTCTTGCATAAATCTCAGTATCAAGTAAGTCAATCATCACAATTAAGAGATACTAGCTTGAAATAACTATGACAATAAAAGCAACAACAAAAATATGAACTGTTAACAAGGTGCTTAGTAAAATATTCTGCCACATTCAAGGAAGTGAACTGGCTCTGGCTATTTTACTGTGTCCAGCTTAAACCGCATTAGCCTGAAACTGGAAATGGTCCACATCTCTTCCACTCAAGCTCTCTTGAAAACTGAGATGTCCAGGTTTTTTAAACTCGTTATTCTTATGACAGAAGATGGAAGAGGATCAGTTTCCTAGGGCTTAGTCCTTAGAGTTTGTGAGGAGAGTTTCATAAAACATCCCAAGGATGTCTAGAAGAGCCAGACTGAGATACTTAAAAGTCACAATCTCAGTTCCAGGTTTTTATTGCTGAAAGTTTACTGTATATCTGTATCTAGTACATGACAATAGAGGACATTAGCAGTTTTTTAGAGTACGTAGACCAAGTAATTTCATTCCACCAGCATAACAGAACTGCAGTGCAAGAAGAGAGGTGAAATATCTTATTATGAAGCTATGAATTGGCTGGTTTGTCTGGGAAGCTGGGCAAACCAAGTCACCATCTATACTTGGAGCATATTTTCTGCAACTTGCCAGGAATTTTTGGTTCTTATTCACATTTTAGAATATCTCATTGGACTAGAAATCATTTAAGGAAGATATTGATTCCTAGAGAAGTTAATAATAAATTATTAAAGAAACAGCAAGACAAAACAAGAAAATGAGGGATGAATTGACAGTTGCAATATTTTCACAAATGCTATCTTTAAATGAAAAGGAGTCACCTGTCAGTGTTTAAGAGGCATTTGGACAGATTCCTTACTTCTTTAACTTTTGGTCAGCCCAGAAATGGTCAGACAGTTGAACTAAGTGATCATTTTAGGCCCTTTCCAACTGAAATACTCTGTTAGATTCAATTCAGTGAGATTGGTTTCCATACTATGTTTTTACCTGCAATATTTACTACAATTATTTATGCTGATACTAATTTTTGATGAAACATCATCATTTATGCTAATCATCTTTTTGCTGTTTTGGTTTTCTTTAACTTTTGTGGAAAGCGCCCTACTGTGCATTTAACCCTATGTACATGTCAGTTTGCACACAGAGCTCCTCTGTTCTGACACAGCAGAACTGAAATTTTAATCTCTGTTTTCTTTTAACAGAGCTATTTATCATAGGACTGTGAGATAAAGCCAGTCTAGATCATTATGTTCCAAAATCATTTCCAGGTGAGCCTCACATTTCAGCCAGTGAGGTTCCATTGTTTCTCTGAAAGGTATTAGTACAGTCTGTTAAAAATAATCTCAAAAAATTATGGATTTTATCTGTTTTGTAAATTACTTTCCAAAATTGTATTTGCATGTATCTAAGTCGAGACAGTTTTCTCTACTGGTGATAACAAGATTGTTATCTCTCACTGCCTCAGGAACCAAAATAGAGATATTAATTGTAACTATCAATTAATATGCTAACCATTTGTCAGGAAGACCTAATAACCTAGTCATTAGAGCATCATTCTGTACCACCTCATTCCCTGCAGCTGTGGTAGCAGTCTGCCAATAAAGCACACAGACACCTGCCAGAGGCCAGCTCTCTACAGAATCCACATTCAGAAGTTACAGCCCTCCAGACTTTTCTCTAGTACTTTTGGTCTGGTTTTACATCAGTGTAATAGATGGTTCGTTATTTCCTTACACTCATACAGTGACTTTCAATGTTAGGACTTAAAAACAATTTGTATCATCAAGTAACCCACTTTGCATGATTACATTTTACAGACCTAGATCCAAAACGAAACCCAAACTTTGTCTGTGAATGCCTTGTCATATCTGAAATCCAAATAGTATTATAGGTTGTATTTCCTATGCCCAAATACTTTTTTCTGCTAGATTTTAGCATTTATTCTATTGTGATAATGACTGTTTATGGTTTAAGGCCAGGATAATTGTTGAACTGTCAAAATACATTCCTCAGTGTTAATACTCATTGAATGTAGACAATGTATGCTTCAGTAATATCCAAAATATGACGTGAATAAAAAGATATGCAATCAAAAATAAAAAAAAACATTGTTTTATAATTATCACTGTTTTGCAATTAAAGAAAAAAAATCACTAAAAACTAAAAAATGAAAAAAAATGTCTATCGAAAACTATTAAACACAAAGCTGAAGACAAAATTAAATTAATCAGTGGGTACAAAATTCCGAACAGCTGGAAGCTGCAAAAGTTCCCAGGGAAGTCTTGCAGTATAAATTTCTCTGTTCTCAAACTTTTTTTCTATGCATTCACAACTGGATATTTTCAAAAACAAGGTACCAGGCTGAATGGATCATGAATAGCTGCTATTTCTTAGCAGAATGTATCAGTCTTAAATGTATTATTTTATTTTATTTTTAATTTCTAAAATGCAGCCTTCCTCACTATTATTTGTTATGCAATTAGGTAAATTATGTGAAAACAAATGCTCCATTTGAATCTACAGAGGGCTATAAATAAGGAAGTTTTGTAATTAATTCACTCAGAGATTTAACCAGCATATTGGACTAAAAAACCCCAAAGTTCTTTGTCTAACATGCAAATAGCACAAATAACAAAAAAAAAAAAAAAAAAACAAAAAAAAAAAAAACAACCCAACCCATCACAAAA
>JASSUY010016989.1:0-10391 GCA_032466535.1 Forpus xanthops
GATGCTTTACTTCATCTAAATAAAGTCCATACTTTACAATATGTTGCTATTCTTCACTTTCTCCCCTGCTAAAAAGGAAGAAACATAGCCTCTGATCTTAGAAGTTTTTAATTTCTGTGACAATTTTTCAGTTATATGACAAGGTAGACACACTCATAGTTACAACTTAATACTTTTTAAAAAAATGTCATATAGGTTGCTCATTATCAGATAGGACAGCTAATACTGCTTGTTTCGATATCAGCAGAAAATTTTTAGATCAAAATGCAATCATGAATCACATTTGGCCTTCCTGAGTACAGAACAAGTCATAAGCTTCCTGGCAGCTTGCTTTCTAACACTTTCCAAAAATTCTACTGTTTTCCTGCCGTACTTGCCTGGCATGTAATGCCGGGACACTTCTTTTTTAGCAATACAAAATATTTGTTTATTTGTCTCCCAAGTAGCATTGTTTGGCTATATACTTTTAATGTCTCTGAAAGAACCCTGGGGATAACCACATCTGAAAAATTAAGAAGGTGCTTTAATTAGTCTGGAAATAGAATTCCAAGCAGTTGCTATATGTGATGATGCTTCTTATCTTACATAAAAAGCACTATTCTCACCATGATTTTGCTAAGAGGTTTTTCATGCCCTGCCATGACAAAGTATTAAAAAACCACAAATAAAATAAAATATTGGAATATTAAGAGCAAAGTTTGTTTGCATTTGTTTGCAAGTACTATATTGTTGCCTATATACAAATATAGAATAATATTAAACCCTATGGAATAAATCCATGCAGTGATTCAGAAACCCACATGGAACTTTAAGCATCCTTCTCCAACACTGGAATAGAGTAATAGCATCACAGAATTGTTTAAGTTGGAAGAGTTGATGACCTATAAGTTCATCAAGTCCAACTGTTAACCTTACAATGCCAAGTCCACCACTAAACCATGTTCCTGAGTGTTACACCTACATGTCTTTTAAATACCTCCACCCTTCACTTCCCTGGGCAGCCTATCACAATGTTTAATAATCCACTCTGTGAAGAATTTTTTTTTCCTAAAATGCAATATAAACCTCCACTAGTACAACTTGAGGCTGTTCCCTCTTGTCCTAATGCTTGTTAACTGGGACATCCATTTCACCACAACCTCCCTCTATGCAGTTGTGGAGAGTGATAAGGGCTCCCATCAGCCTCCATTTCTCCAGGCTAAACAACCCCAGTGTCCTCAGCTACTCCTCATAAGACTTGTACTCTAGAGACTTCACCAGCTTTGCTGCCCTTCTCTGGATGCACTCCATCATCAAAATATCTTTCTTGGAGTGAGGGTAGAAAAAGTGAATACATAATTCAAGGTGTGGCCTCACCAGTACAGAATACAGGGGGATGATCACTTCTTTAGTCCTGCTGGCCACACTATTTTTGATACAAGCCAGGATGTTGTTGGCCTTCTTGGGCACACTGGTGGCTCATATTAAGCTGCCTGCCAACTACACCCCCAGGTCCTTTTCCTCTGGGCAGCTTCCCAGCCACTCTTCCCTGAGCCTGTAGTGTAGCATGGGATGTGATCCAAGTGCAGGATGTGGCACTTCACCCTCTTGAATCTTATACAATTGTCTTTGGCCCATCAATCCAGCCTGTCCAGATTCCTCCGTAAAGCCTTCCTATCCTCGAGCAGATCAGCATTCCTGCTCAGCTTGGTGCTATCTGCAAACTTACTGAGGGTGTTCCAAAAGTCAAAGGTAGCAGTCCTGCTGAGCCTTTTTCCTTACTTCCCCAAAAATCAAGAACTCTTACAATTTCATGATATGCCAGTGACAGCCTCTAACCATCACATCAACCACAAGTCCTTCTGTTTTCAAACTACAGCTCTAACAGGGCTCCTTCCCTAGCAGGCTCACTTACAATCTGTGTCAGGAAGTTATCTTCCACAGACTCCAGGAGGCTTCTAGACTGTTTTTTCTCCACTGTATTGTTTTTCCAGCAGACATCTGAGAAGTCAAAGTCCCCCAAGAGAACAAGCACTAGCAATTGGAAGATTTCTCCCAGCTGTCTACATATTTCATCTATCTCTTTGTCCTGGTTTGGTCTGGAAGAGGCTGCTACCATGGTATTTCACTCTTGTCCTTCCCCCTGGTTCCTACTCATAAATGCTCAACCCCATTGTCACCATTATCAAGTCTCCAAAAAGTCAAAACACTCTTTAACATACAGGGCTTGCCCACTACCTCTCCTTTATTGCCCATAACTTTTCATGAGTTCATAGGCATCCATTTCAGCACCCGAGTTGTGCGAGTCACTACACCATGTGTCCATGGTGCAGGCAATATCACAGTAGTACTGTAACTGCAATAGCTGTCTTGCAGCTGACAATCTCTGTAAATAGAATTATCCTGATCTATGTTTAGTAGGTATGTGCAAAACCCACTGAGATTCTTATTCTGCTGAGCTTACAAAAATGGAATCCACATCTGACTCAGTCAGAAGTCTAAAAGTAGGTGTTGCCCAAATATTTCACTTCCAGAATAGCAACTAGAGGTGTTCCCCAAATATTTCACTTCCAGAATAGCAACTAGAACTGACACATCTGAACATGCAAATGAAAGAAAAGTACGTGAAAGCTTATGTCCCATTACACACAACGGGGAAAGGATTACAGTTATGCTTTCAGATGTTCTCCCTCCTAGTTCTCACCATTCTGCCATATCTTATTGGACTGCAAGTAAAGAAAATTACTGAAATAAGAGAGACGCAGCGGGAACAGAGGAGCTTACCTTCACAAACTGGAACTTTCCCAGTCCATGTACCATCAGACCTACAGACTCTATGCTCTGATCCTCCTGACAGGAAGAAGCCTGGCTGACAAGTGTAAATCAATGTATAACCAAGTGAGGGAAGATCCATTCCTACAACATTAGCATGAGTTGGTGTTTCTGGTTGTTTACAGCTGTGAGCTACAAAGAAAAGATAAAATATCCTTCAGTTAAAGTGTTGAAAATATTTCTGGAAAAATAATCTATACCCATTCTAACAAGTAACTAATAAATTACTCTCCTGAGCCTGTAAATACATCTTGAAAATGAACCTTTCAATTTTAGAGGGATCAAGAACCAACTTGAAGTTATTTGCATGACCAAAAATAAATTGTCTGCATACGCAAACATATACATCACACATCTTACCACAGTTAAATGCAGTCATAGATTGTGACTTACATGACTTAGATATCTGTGTAGCATTGAATAACAGTAAATAAATGGGTCATTTCACAATCACTATAAAAGATTGTAGATGAGGCAAATTTTAAATATCAGGTAGAGAAATAAATTACTGCTCGTAATCTCATGACAGTGTCTTATGTCTTTAACAACCGCCAGAATCTGAAAGTCTTGTGCTATCTCAAAAACAGCACACCTACAACATCAGACCGCATCTTTCAACACACTAAGCCACTGATTTGCTATTTGCTGAGGTGGACTGCTAGCACCAACTGAAATGTTAACACTGTTTTCTTCTGTGCGTACGATCTCCATACACTGAAGTGATTCCGTAAGGTCAGATCTTATAAGGTGAGACTATTTTCAAAAAAATACAGCTGGCCAGCTGATTAACTATGATGCTACACCTTCAGTAAATTGGCACTGTTTACCAAAGTGTAAAATATCTAAAAAATTAAATGTCACTTCCTGTAACTAAGTGTCATGGTTTAAGCCCAGACATAAATCAGCCCTACAGTTTGCTCGCTCACTCACTCCCCTTTCTCCACCCCCCTACCCCCCCCACTGGATCCCAGGGGGATGGGGAGGAGAATCGAAAGAATGGAACTCCCACGGGTTGAGATAAGAACAGTCCAGCAACTAAGGTATAGCACAAATCACTACTGCTATCACCAATAATAATAATGATAAGGGAAATAACAATGGAAGAGAGTGCAACCGCTCACCACTCAGTGACCAATACCCAGCCCTACCAAGCAGTAATCTAGCCCTTCCGGGCCTCTGCCCCCAGTTTTTACACTCTGGGCACGATGAGTTGTGTTATGGAATACCTCTTTGGCTAGTTTGGGTCAGGTGTACTGTCACTGCTTCCTCCTGGCTTCCCCTCCTCCCTGACAGAGCACAAGGTTCAGAAAGCCCTTGGTCAGACTAAACATTTGAGCAGTAACTAAAAACATTGGTGTTATCAGTGCTGTTCCCAGTCTGAAAGTCAAAGCCACAGCACTGCACCAGCTATTAAGAAGGAGAAAAATGACTGCTACTGCTGAACACAGGACATTCAGTAAGCATGTTCTCCATTTCAGATTCAAAACTTTTGAGTTGGGAAACAAAGTCTTTACTAGAACTCCTAGTAATTGTATGCTCTGGTAGAAGTTAGGGTTCTGCAGGGCTTTCCTACATGATCCTGTTCTCAATATCTCTTTTCCTTGGAAGGGTTGCAGCCTCTTACTTATTTTCAGCATCTCTTCGGATGAAGAGCTGTCTATTATTATGTTATTATTTTGTGTGGCTCTTTTCATTGTATAGGCTATTGTAGAAAAATTCACTCCAAAACTTAATTTCTAGCTTCTGTAACATAATAATGTAAACTTTTTATTTATGTCAAGCTACTAATGCTATATGAATTAACTTTATAAGAGTGTTACAGAGACTAAATACCCTCGATAAAATGATTGATCAAAAATCTATCATTTACTTACGTATACATTCTGGCTGGATTCCACTCCATGTAAGATCAGGAAGGCAAGTTCGTGTTGTAGAGCCATGGAGAAGGTGTCCTTTTTTACACTGAAACTGAACAATATTTCCCACCTGTTGAAAAGCAAAAAATACAGTGATATTGTTATTAGGAAATGTCACCTGGTTTATTTCTTCCAAATTCGATAGTAAACCACTACCCATAATATAGCCCCAATAAACTGTGATGGTCACACTGTACAAAGTAATTTCACAGAACATTTTGGTATGAAATAAAAATTTGTTTCATTCTTACTAAAATTCTCTCCCAACAACTGAAATCATCTATGGAAGAGAACAAATTTCACCTCCTGCAGTATCTCTGGTGCGTCACTTTTGACCCAGAATAGGTGAGGCACTGTGAGCCTGGAAATCAAGCTAATGTGTCTTTGTAGCTCTTGACCACGGATGAACAAGTTAGGCAATCTTGCAGAAAACCACCGAAGTGGCAGAGATAAAATGAGCAATAGACTGTGCTGGGCCTTTGCTGATCTAAACCCCCCTTTGTGAAATGCTGAAAGAATCCACCTAAATTATAATCAGAAATATTTCATTAGAACATGCAAGGTCTGGTCAACTAAACTATCTCACACATCAGGGATCATAATGCTCCTATAACAATTTAATTTTTTTGAAGCCAAGAGGTAAAAAAAGAATTGTTCTTTATATTATGTGCATAACAGAAAGCAGAATGCAAGTACATTACTATTTACAATAGCAATTCATCTGAGATGAGTTTTTAATTATTATTATTGTGTGTATATGTTGCATGAAAAGGAAAATGGAATTCAATGAAATTGAAATGGAAATAGTGAATAACAGTTTTTGCACAAACTTCTTCAGTATGTCCAGTTATGGTGACATTGATGAAAATGCAAATAATTACCAGTTTCCCTCAAGAGCAGGGAAATTCTGTTGCAAGTATATCATTCAAGGAGTAGCTTATTGCTCTGAGTGGTTAACTCAAATATTAAGGTGCAAAGATCACATCTATTGTTCTGCAGTGACCTGTATTAATATATTTATCAACTCATGTTTATAGCAGTTGAAAATTTTGAACTCTATGCGACAGCACATCTATAGCTCTGTGTTTTTGTTTTTTTTTTTTTTGTCTTGGCTGATGATTATTTTGTTCAAATGTATAACACAATTCAAGTTGATGTTCAAATGTAAAATCTGGACTTCTTCACAATAGTTCAGTTCTGGGAAACTGCTAGAAGTAGTCATTTGAAGCTTTATGGCAGTACGCCATTGCAGCTCAATCTTCTCATCAGATTGAATTTAATAATAACCCATGAACTACAGATAATAGCTTTTGAACACAGTACATGATTTAAAATTCCCTTTTTTAATTCTTTTATGTACTCACAGGACTACATCATTACTTTTAGAAGATTGTGAAGAAAATGCACTGAATCAGTTGCACATTTAGGCGCAAAGACATAAAATAATACAAGTTATAGCAGTTGCACCAAACAGAAATAAAAGGTCTTTTCTGGGTGGTAAAGAACTTAGGAACTTAGTTAAAACAACCATAGAATCACAGAATCATAGAATAGTTAGGGTTGGAAAGAACCTTAAGATCATCTACTTCCATCCCCAGGGCCATGGGCAGGGACACCTCATACTAAACCATGCCACTCAAGGCTATGTCCAACCCCGTCTTGAGCACTATCAGCAATGGAGCATTCACAACCTACATTGGGCAACCCATTCCAGTGCCTCACCACCCTCATATTTCTTCCTCATATCCAATCTAAATTTCCCCTGTTTAAGTTTGAACCTGCTACCCCTTGTCCTATCACTACAGTCCCTTGTGAAGAGACCCTCCCCAGCATCCCTACAGGCCCCCTTCAGATACTGGAAGGCTGCTGTGAGGTCTTCACGCAGCCTTCTCTTCTCCAGGCTGAACAGCCCCAACTCTATCATCCTATCTCCATAGGAGAGGTGCTCCAGTCCCCTCATCATCTTCGTGGCACTCCTCTGGACTTGTTCCAAGAGTTCCATGTCCTTTTTGTGTAGAGGACACCAGATCTGCACACAATACTCCAAGTGAGGTCTCACAAGGGCAGAGGAGAGGGCCAGGACCACCTCCCTCGACCTGCTGGTCATGATCCTTTTGATGCAAACCAGGATACGGTTGGCTTTCTGGGCTGCAAGCGCACACTGCCGGCTCATGTTCATTTTCTCATTGACCAACAACCCCAAGTCCTTCTCTGCAGGGCTGCTCTGAATCTCTTCTCTGCTCAACCTGTTGCTGTGCCTGGGATTGCTGCAATGCAGGTGTAAGACCTTGCATTTGGCATGGTTAAACTTCATCAGATTGGCATTAGCCTACCTCACAAGCGTGTCAAGGTCCCTCTGGATGGCATTCCTTCCCCCTAGCATACCAACCAAACCACACAGCCTGGTGTCATCAGCAAACTTGCTGAGGGAGCATTCAATCCCACTGTCCATGTCACAAAATCTTGAATAAGATCGGTCCCAACACCGATCCCTGAGGGACACCACTTGTTATTGGTTTCCAGCTGGACATTTTGCCATTGACCACAACTCTTTGCTTGTGGCCATCCAGCCAGTTCTTTATCCACCAGGTGATCCACCTATCAAATTGATGTCTCTCCAACTTAGAGATAGGGGTGTCATGTAAGACAGTGTTGAACGCTTTGCACAAGTCCAGGTAGATGATGTCAGCTGCTTTACCCCTGTCCATCAGCTCTGTAGCCCTATCGTAGATGGCTACCAGATTGGTCAAGCAGGATTTCCCCTTAGTGAAGCCTTGTTGGCTTTCACCAAGCACCTTGTTGTTGTTCATGTGTCTCTGCATGCCTTGCAACCAACAACAATATGCTACTTTACAACAATTACTAGTCTTGTGGAGGATTTATTCATCTCAGTAACCTGCCTCTATCACAGCAATCTCCATTCAGAGCTATGGAAATAACACCTACCATGTTTAATTTTTTAGTTTTTAGGGAAGACAATACTTCAACTTTGGCTTTAAAATCAGTACCCTTCCACCCTTGGCCACACCAAAAGCAAACATCAGTTTAACTATTAAACAGAGGTTCGTAATAAACAGAATAGGACTTTAATGTTTCACCCAAGCCACCCAAGGCTATGTCCAACCCAGCCTTGAACACAGCCAAGAAATGGAGCATTCACAACTTCCATGGGCAACCCATTCCAGTGCCTCACCACCCTTATAGTAAAGAATTTCTTCCTCAGATCCAATGTAAACTTCCCCTGTTTAAGTCTGAACCCATTACCCCTTGTCCTCTCACTACAGTCCCTAACTAAGAGTCCCTCCCCAGCATCCCTATAGGCCCTGTTCAGATACTTTAAGGCTGCTATGAGGTCTCAAAACAGCCTTCTCTTTTCCAGGCTGAACAGCCTCAATTTTCTCAGCCTATCTTCATAGGGGAGGTGCTCCAGTCCCCTCATCATCCTCGAGGCCCTCCTCTGGACTTGTTCCAACAATTACATGTCCTTTTCATGTTGTGGACACCAGAATTGCACACAGTACTCCAAGTGAGGTCTTACAAGAGCAGAGTAGAGGGGCAGGATCACCTCCCTCAACCTGCTGGTCACTTTCCTTTTGATGCAGCCCATGATATGGTTGGCTTTCTGGGCTGCAAGTGCACACTGAAGCCAGCTCATGCTCATTTCCTCATCGAGCAACAACCCACAGTCCTTCTCTGCAGGGCTGCTGTGAATCTCTTCTCTGCCCAACCTGTAGCTGTGCCTAGGATTGCTCTGACCCAGGTGTAGGATGTAGGACCTTGCACTTGTCATGGTTAAACTTCATGCCAACAAGGTGAAGAGTTTAAAGGTTATGAACTGCAACTAAGTTAGTGATTTAACAGTCAATCGCAACTTCAGGAGTAGCTACTGTAGGGCTTAACTCCTTAGTTACGCTACTTTACTTATTTTAAATTAACACCTTATGTGCTGCACTGTTTTTAAAAAAAAAATAAAAACGCATCTTCTCTTCATAGTTCAACAGTTCTTACGATATAATTATCTACCATATATTAGCTCCATGCCATTTAAATATGAGCACTAATGAATTAATCAGAAAACAGCAATCTTGAAAGTTTCATCTACTTTTTAGAGCATATTACCTAAAATAAATCTGCATTGTATAGAATCTCTTTAAAGGAACAAAAAATTAATAGATCAGAAAAATGAATTCAGTATACGCAGTAAAAATCAGTGTATTGTAATTCTGCTCATTAGAAAATTTGTACTTTGTGAGCTGAAAGAACTGGAGAATCATGCCCATAATAGTCTTCAACCAAGAGGACTCAATGGATAACAGTGGAAAAAAGGAAGGAAGTTTGTTTTTTTCAGTTTTGTGTAACTTCTTAACTCTTCTGTAGTTGCCTATTCATCACTTTGGATTAGTCCTTTATGAATGGAGTCTTCTGCTGGACAGATATATTGAAGGAAAACTGTTCACCTGAAGAGCAGAACCAAGAAATGCACGGATTTTTTCGTTTTCCGCTATGTACCCATCTTCACCGCAGCTCAGCCTACCTTATGGCTTTACTGCAGCTCGGTTGTGTAAACATCAAACCAGTTCTTCAGTCTTTAGTAGTAGAAATATATCACTGAGATAAAGAAATGACTCAAGCTGCCACGTGAGTGGCAAGGTCCACAGCCAAGTAATGAAGATGTTTTTAGAAGTGCTGCCATGCTAGTCAAAAAAGCTCCCTATTCCTAAAATATTTTAAATTGCTTTTTTTGAGTGTGTTTTACAATATTATTGCGCCAGAGACACCAGGTGGCGCTGCAATACAGCATTCCATGGTCTTAAATTCCCAGTCCAGGATGTTCTGAGCTGTTCAATTTTTCTCTTTATACCGTTGGAATAGAAGCACCAGTGAGGAGATCTGGGGAAACAGCTGAACTATCTTTGCTCACTGTTCTCTCTGGTTTTAGGGATGTGTACCAAAATAGCAGAGCACAACAGTGTTTGCATGCAATCCTGAAAGAAAAAAAAGGCTTCCTTGTATACTGCTTTTCCATAATGTGTGCTATGGTTTAGATATTCCCAAAATCAACATCACTAACTGCCTTTTGCTAAGAACCAAAGACCATATATTCTCAGTTTTGTAACAGGAGAAATAGCAGCCCAAGAAGAAAATGCACAAATATAATCGTGCATCCATTTACAAAGAACAGGATAGTACTCCATTTTTCTAAAAGCCAAAATTATACTATAGTAATTTATAATAATTATTAAAATAATAACAAATTATTATTTTTATTATTTCTTATACTCCTTAAAAGAACACAAAACATTTCTAGTTTTCATTACTTAATGTAGATTCAATTTTTCATTTTCAGTTTACTAAAGAGCATGAAGGAACTCTAATAAGCTTCTGCATCCCCGGCAATTCCTGCCAAAGGATCAAGAGGCTCAGGGAACGTCAGTTATTCTTCACTAACTTTTAGCATCACATTTTAAGTGAATGAAAACACAACTCAGTAAGTCTTTGCTGTATCTGTAGCTTAGTAGCCCAGAAATACACTATTGCCACTATTAGTAACAAGCTACTGAGACTGCAAATCCTCTGGGTAGAGCTTGCCAGGACTCCTTTGTCTGAAAGTGTCTTGAGCTGCCTGGAGTTTTGTTTAGGTTTTTTGTTTGGTTTGTTTGTTTG
>JASSUY010016990.1:10934-21135 GCA_032466535.1 Forpus xanthops
CCCCCCCCCCCCCCCCCCCCCCCCCCCCCCCCCCCCCCCCCCCCCCCCCCCCCCCCCCCGCGGGCAGCGGCCGTGATGATGGGATACGCAGGAGTAGGTGGAGATTCTTTTTTTTTCTGTTTCTATGGGATACGTCTAGGGGTTGTAGAGCTCCATCTGTGCATAATTTTCTAGGAGAAGTCAGGAATTCTTAGAATATCCATAAAAATGGGGGTTTGGATGGTGCTTTTCTAAAATGAATTCATAGCAACAGAAAGCTGTTTCTGCTCTGTGAGGCTATACTAACTTTAGCATTGCTGTCTCTTTGATCTTGCAGACGTGTAGGGTTACATTTGCTTTCTGAGAAGTTGCTTCTTAAAAGAACAAAGTCCAATACTAATATGCATATTTCTTGTATTAGGAATACTCTTTAATTGCTACTTAAAAATATATATATACTTTCACCTTAATTCTCAAGAAAACATTATGCACTCTTTAAGAGCCAAAGTTCTCAGGTCTTTCAGATTTCTGTGCAAGGAACCCCCTGAAATTGTTGCTTCAAGAATTCTCAGGCAGCTGCAGTTTTCTGCCCCTGTATGATGAAGAGCACTTCTAATTCTTAGGTATTTTTTGGAGTGTATTCTTTGCAGGTAGGCTCCACCCAGGTTTATCTGCATTTGGTATTCCCCACGCTAATGCTGGAGCAATTATACCCTCAAAATATTTGTGAAGTGGTTATGAAATGGGTTTAAAGCACAGTTAGCAAGATAGTGTCTGGAGTGCACAGTTGCTTAAAGGCAGTAGTTATTTCCCTTAAAGTGGCTTTTTTCCTGGCTTTTTTCCTTCTCCAAAATGCAATATAGGAGAATTAGGAGCTTCCTTGTTAATGCCGTTGTTTTTAGGTAATAGAGAAATAGCAGGTTTTAAATGTTTTGTTTTGTTTTTCTGTTATGAAAGTTTATCATAGTAACTAAACCTTACTTCAGACAGGATTTGAATGATGTAGGCAGATCAAACTTTTATGTGTATTGCACACAGCAGCACAGTAAACAAAGAATCTATGTGTTCCTACAGAGGCATTTATGTCATTTAGATACTTAATGTTAGCAAATAGTTAGCATTGATTAGATATGTCCCAAATACTTGGGACTTACTTCCAGAAATACAAAGGATTAAGATTCATTGTGACTGTGTAGCATGGCATAAAAATACCTGGACTAGCTCTTGAGAAGTGAGTACATTTTCATGTGCCATGTGTTATTAAGCCATGTAAAGATACTGAGTTAGGCCCTAAAGATAGGGCAGTCCTGGCTGTGCACTATCAGGCTGATTGCTTTTTCTGGGCAGAGCTAATTGCTGCAGCTGGCTTCTGGTTTGTGAGCTGGTTCAGGTAGGTACCTGTCAACAGTACAGCGTTAGTGTAGGCACACTACAGTGCTGCAGAAAGCAGTGAAGATTTATATTTTCACAATTTACTACAGCACTTGTAAGTCATAAATCTGTCATCCCAGTTGTTAAAATGTTCATCTTGCCTAAAACCTACATCTTGAAATCTAAGCTATAGGATAGTTAGCATTTCCCAAAATATCCATTATCTTTAGCACAGGTAATTAAAAAAGAAAGGAAAGAGATTCTGCCATTGGACTTTCTGTTTTGGTAGATGTTATGCTTTCTGAGGATTTTGGCCTTAGTGTCTCTTTGGATGATAACCAACACTTGGCTTTTTCAAAACTGGGAACTCCAGCTAGTCTGTTTCATGTCTTTCTAGAGCACCTGGT
The DNA here is from genome assembly GCA_032466535.1 of Forpus xanthops. Classification (NCBI taxonomy): domain Eukaryota; kingdom Metazoa; phylum Chordata; class Aves; order Psittaciformes; family Psittacidae; genus Forpus; species Forpus xanthops. The sequence goes on from JASSUY010016990.1 coordinate 12,692, forward strand.
CTGTAAAAAAAAAAAAAAAAAAAAAAAAGGCCCTTTCAGGTGTTGTGCCTCACCATTGTGGTTTTGTGGAAAAACAATTGATCATCAATAGCTCATATTTTTCAGTAACTTTTTTCAGATAGTGTGTAATTATTGTAATTGCAGACTAAGTAAAATGAGACATGGTAGCACCTTCAAAACAATGCATGAAGAATACTGAAATGTCCTTTTGGTGAAGAGCTGCTACTTTTAGAGAAAGCTCACTTTAGAGCAGGCTGAGGGTTGTGGTGGGAGAGACTGGCCAGTTGAGGCATGTGTATCCTTGTGCTGAATGTGCTCCCTGAAGGAGTACTGTGGATATAACTGAGTCTTCAGAGCCAAAGAGAGCATGTTTTATTTTTTTGGTGTTTCTGCTTCCCAGCCAAGGGAGGAAGAAACCACCCATTCCCTTTCACTGGAATTCAGTGATTGAAGTAAACCATGGCAGGAATGGTCAGTGGGCTTCTGACGGCATAACGGTATTTGCAAGTTATGGTGTTTGTCTACAGGTTGAAATTCCCATACAGAAAAGGTGTGATACAGTAGTATTAGCATACTATCCATAAAATAAATTACTTGCAATTTATTTGCTCCGTTCTTAAGTTGCTCTGTTATCTGACTTCTTAGAAAGCGTAATTGATAACTGTATTGTTAAGTGACAGTAAAAACTGTAAAAGCTGTTTGTGGAAGCTGAACTATATATTTGCAAATGTAGGGCAGTGCACTGTCTGCAGCAATTCAGTCCAGAGAAGGTTTTGTCTGTTCAGTGTGGTGTTATAGCAGAAGAGGTTGTTAGATAACACTTTCAAATTACATACAGTGCCCTCATTGTAGAGATGATTTAGGGGAGGCAGGAAGCAGTCTACTGTAGTGATTTTTATGCATTCATTAAATAATTAAATTTGAACCACATGAAGTCTGGGTTGTATCTCTTTATTTACTGCAGAATGGTTTTAGCCAGATCATTTCTCTTCTGGGGAAGGAGTTGTATTTCAAGCCTGTTAAGGTGTGGGCCTGGGATAGCCTTTGCTAGAGCCAGAGGCAAGGCTGAGAGAGTTTTTCCATAGTACCTGGGAAGCTGCAAAGGGCTGTGTGCTGCGCAGCTTCCCAAGCCCTCTGTTGCTGGGAGCTGTTCGCAGACATGGTCCCTTTTGCCTGTTTACAGTTTGTTCCGGGTAGTTCTCAATCATGGGATTAACTCAGCAGTTAGTAGAACTGAGCTTACATGTTCTTTTGGGTTTGTTTTTTTTTGTTTGTTTGTTTGTATGTTTTCCCTGATTATTGTTGCCAGTGACTCTTACAGTGTGAATGTGGTTGTTGAGACCAGAAAACTCAACTGGTGAAGTTCAGATTTTTAAATGAAATGTCACAGGCTTCTGTAGTTAAAAGCTGTGACCCAAAATTAGCTATTAATTACTTACCTTTATGATAAGATCTGTAGAACACATGCTTTTAATGAATTCCTTAGATGTGAACAATTGCGATTGCTTGCTTTTTCTAAAGTAATTTGCAAAGAACAAAATAATTAGACTATCATTGCAGGTTCTGGTGCTTCATGCAATAATGCTATTAAATACTGTGTCCATGTTCTGCTACTTAAATTTTTGTGAATGTTTCAAACTACTGTGGAAATATTATGTTTTAATGCTAAATTTCTTTTCCTTGTTTTTACTTAGAGCATGTATATCTTTAGGATCCAAGACCCGGGCCATTGGGAATGCAGCAAAGAGCCAGGTAAATGGGTCAAAATCTCTTGTGTTGCTTACTGACTTGTTTGCTGTTGAACCATGGGAAGAGAATAAATGAATTTAATATTTTTCTCATTGAAAGCAAATGTCTATGATAAGCATACTCTTTACAGTAATACTAACTGCTTCAGCAGTATGTTACCTGCATTAAAATTTAAACTGTATTCTGTATTTTTTTTGTCAGTGTAAAACATGGGAAGAAACAGAAAGCTCTGTTAAAAAAAAAAAAAAGATTTTTTTTTTGCATGCCTTTGACAGTGAGAATAGAGCTCGTAATTAATTCTCTACTGAGGTGAGGAGTTTATGTGGTTATGTTTTAGAGAAGTTGAAACTGAAGGTGAAAATGGCAGTTAAGCAGCAACCCGTATCTGTGCTAATGTGAAGGGAGTGAATCATGCTAACTTACTGTCTCTATTTAGGACCTTGAACAGAACTAAAGTTTCTCCGATCTTCTGTAAATTCACTTGCAACCCAGAGAAACCTTCCTCTAGAAGGAAAATATGTAAAAAAAATCTGTAATAGCCAGTGTAAACCTACACACAGAAAATAGATTGGGTCTTGCCCTCTTTCTCTGCATCATGTTTGCACCCTGAGGACTTCTTCCCCTTAGAGTAGCATGTAGGTAACTGTAAATTTGCTTGGAGGATATCAAAGTAATAGAACCTTACTGCTTAGTACTGTAAGCAGTCAGTATGTGCAGAGGGTGTATCACTTTCATTCAGAGAAACTTTACACTCTTTATCTGAGCTCAAGCCCTGTATTCTGGTAGTGTGAAGGTTTCCTATCAGTACTCTTCCTAGTTTATTTAGCCTAGTAAACTGGGTTACCTTGGAGAAGATTATCCTGGAATAATTTGCTTTGAGTGCTTAAATGCTGTGCTTACTGGTATTTGTTCTGGTTGGTCTTCACTTAAAAGTCTGTGCTTAAAGTAATGAGGCTGAAACACTGAGGTGTGAGGAGGCTTTATGCCCAGATGGGATGTGAATTAGAGGAGAACTTTAAAGGAAGTCAAATAGCTTAATTTGTTGAAGCTTTAGTTAAGGTTATTTTAGGTAATAGCCTCATTTGTTCTTGCAGGCAGCCACTGCAGCAGTATGCAATGTGTTCTCAAATATTGCATCTTGTATCAGAAAGTTTCTCTAAAATAAAAAGTAGTGAAAATTAATGCTAATGGATATTTAAGAGGGAAGTAAATTTTCATTTTTTTTTTTTTTTGGTTTGTTTTTTTTTTTTTTTTTTTTTTAATGGAGACCATAAATTAAAATAAGATGCTGCCTTTTCTCTCCGTACTCTTTTTATTCCAGTAAACTTGTAGGGCTTGACAGGAGTTTTCAGTAGGTGCAGTAAATGCAATGTAATGAGTTCCTTTCTGGATTGTCTTCTATACATGTCTGGTTATATCATGAGTAATTAAAATATCTTTTACACAGATTGTTACAAATGTAAAAAACACATTGCATGGCTTCAAAAAACTGCATGGAAGAGCATTTGAAGATCCTTACATACAAGCTGAAAGGGCTAGGCTTCCCTATGAGCTTCAGAAAATGCCGAATGGCTCTGTAGGAGTAAAGGTGAGTTTCTGCAGAGTATCTTCAGTGATAGTGATGTGACCTCTGTCACTTAACTTCCTATTTTAACTAACTTCTGTTTCCTTAAGCAAACTCTAAATATTGTTCATTTTGAAATGTCAGGTGATGGCCAGTACAGTAACACCTTTTATTTTCCACATAACTTGCCTTAGCATGTTTTTGCTATGCTTCTCACTTCTTGCAACTTCACTTCTTTAAATGTTCAGGAAGAGCTAGAGTACTTGTTCTGTATCACGTATTTGTGTTCCCTAGTAATCAAGTAGTGTAAAAAAGGTATTGCGTTGTCTCTCATGTAGGTATACTATAAGACGTTACTATCCCTCACCCCAAAAAAGGCAAAGTTAGTTTCATTTATCTTCAGTAAAATTGAGTAATAAATGTGCTGTTACTAAGATTAAGAGCTTCTTACTCTCTGAAGTAACATGCGCTCAAGTACTGTACTTTCTTAGAGATGGCCATCGAGATTTCTCATCCATTCTGTTAGCTTTCTGCAGTCGCATTGATAGCTTTTCACCTTAATTTACTAGACTGACCTTAAAATATGTCCGTGGTATGTGGTTCTTAGTCTCATCTGAGTTTAGGTCTTGGGGACGTGCCGAGACCAAGTTTCAGGAAAACATGATGTAATCTGAGCAAGTTACTTTTAATTTTCTTCCAAACTAAGTAGCTGGAAACTGTTTTTCTCGGAGTTCAGGCTTTCTGGCTTCAGTTTCTGAATGTGTCTCTTTTACAATTTTAATTTGGACCAAGAGTGCACTCCTGCAGAATACTTCTTTCTCAATCATCCCTCACTTAGCGCACTTCAAAGTCGTAGGAGAAAGCAATTCCCCACACAAAGTGAGTTTTTGTTCTGTGTACCTACTCATATGGTACTAATTGCTAGTATAAATATAGCTGCTGTTCATCTTTATGGATTTTCCTTCACAGGTGTGCTTGTGATTGCTGGAGGGACAGTAGCCTGTCAGGAAAAGAGATGTTCTGTTCAGTTGAGATGTTTTATTACAGAATTGCAATTCTCTGTTTCAGGTGAGATACCTAGATGAAGAGAGACTGTTTGCAATTGAACAGATTACAGGGATGTTATTGGCCAAACTTAAAGAGACTTCAGAAAGTGCTTTGAAGAAACCTGTGGCAGACTGTGTGATTTCAGTAAGTTGGAATATATATATTGCAATTCTTCTTACAGAGACTTTCATGTAAGCCAATATTAGTTATGCCATGGTGTGCTGGTTAGAGACACCTGTAGTGGGTAGAAACTGCGTCCACCTGAAAATGGGACTTCATTAAAATGAGAATACTTCTGTAATCATGTGTGAGAAGATGAAGCATCTGTTAAATCAAGATTGTGTTTTCAGAAAGAACATGCTACCTAGGCTGATCCAGAGTGGCTAACTCCGAGTGCTATATAAAGTAATCCCAATTTCTGCAGTTCATTCTTATAAATGAAAGCTGTAAGCGTAGCTTCCACAGTTTCAAAGAACCTCCCAAATTTGTGTTAAATCTCTGTTGCTACATGGTTGAACACTGTTGAGTTGTAGCGTCTTTGAGAGTTTCCTGAAGTCTTTGGCTCTGAGGGTTGCACTAGCAATCTGAAAATCCCAGAGTACTTATGTGTTTTTAAAAAGGGCTTTTTATTTGGGTGCTTTACTTGTGTTGGTTTTCTTTATCCAGTGTCCTTACCTGCAGTGGGGGATTAGGGAAGGGGAGATTGAAGACAAGGTTTTGTTTCTGATCCAAAATTCTAAATGCCTGCTTTTCACATTATCTGTTCACTGTTCACTTCTGCTCTTTCTATGGTGACAAGCCTGGGCATAAAATATTGTGGTTATTTCTTCTGTCAGACAGACACGGAAATTGGAAAACTCTGAGCTTGAGCTGTTAGAAATGTGGTTTGATCTTTTTCCTTGCTGCCTTATGGTATATAAACACAGAGAATACCTCCCACACACAAGGATGATCCTTGGTAATGCACCACAATGTCAGCTAACTAAATATGCTGTGAATGTTCTTCTATGTCTAAAGCTTGACTGGAGTTGAAGATATGCCAGCTCATCACAGACAGTTTCTGAATGAGCTCTGATTGTGCTTTGACTATTTTTGGTGGAACTGAATAATGTAGTACACTGTGGTAGATAACTGAAAACTGGATACAGGTTCAGTTGGAATACAGATTTTCCCACTGGAAACAGCAATAAGTTTAGTTCCAGCACCGCTGTAGTATTTCTGCAGCAACTTACTGTTAGGCTCTGTTTTAGTATGTATTATGTTGAAAACAGTTGTGCAGCACAGTCAGAAACTGGTAATGATTTTTAAGAGCTAATATTCATCAGAAGAACCTGAGAAAACACTTTCAGGTTTTTTTCAGTGCTTAAATCTGCTTTAAGTAACATCACCCTGAAAAAAAAATTAAACACACATTTAATCTCGGTTGTATTATATATTTGATTGAAATATGCACTGAAATAAATAACCTAGCTGTTACATTGACTACCTATTATTCTGAGGTTTATAACAGTTTTTTGTGGTATTGAAATTTATAGGTTTGCTTAATGGGTAAGTCTGACTTCTTTAAATTAGAAAGTCCATATTTCACAATATCCTATGTAATTATTTTTTGGAAACAGGTACCTAGTTTCTTTACTGATGCTGAGAGAAGGTCTGTAATGGCAGCAGCACAGATTGCAGGGTTAAATTGTCTGAAGCTGATGAATGAAACTACAGCAGGTAAAGGACAGCGTTTATTTTATTTAATCCATTCAGGCTGTTGAATCTGTGAGGGTGATGTCATATTCCTGTTACACAATGTGGAGCCTGGGAAAAAGCCATCCAGGCTAGTACTGCCAGATCCAGCTTGGGAACTGGAAACACAGCAGCTGTTTTGGTGGGGTGGTGTTCAGTGCTTAGGAGACAATCAGAGTTTGGGGTTGCTGACTTGAATACAGTACCACTTGAAAATAAGTACTCTGCCTCTGAAATAGGTTGGTACCTGTGCTTACTTCTGCTGCACAATGTAGCTGCAGCAAACTATTGGGAAGGCCTGAGCTAACTTCAAAGTCTCATGATCCAGCTGCGATGTGCAGCTGACCTAAATTCTCACTGTTTGTATTAAATATTAGTATAGTATGGTATTATGAGATGTAACCTTCATCTGACAGACTACAGTAAATACTTTATTTAATGTGGAGTTTGGAGAGGTTTTTTAGGTTTTTCTTTTGAGCTTTCTGGATGATGGGTGTGTTGGAGTAAAACTAAAATCATTGAACTGTTAAGAGAACTTTTTTTTTATCATAAGCTAATATTTATTTGAAGTGAAATACATTGAAGGGAAATAGGAAGACATGTAATTTTCGTTTTGAACTATATGGTGTAAAAGCTGCTTCTATACAAACTGTATTCATGGAGCTTTTTTGAAAGCAGACTGATCATATTTGGAAATGACTTGAGCTGTGAGGCTTTCCAAAATATCCAAATTAAGTCAAGTGTAAGTTTGTAGGATAATGGCAGCTTAAATATGTGGGAATCCTTTCAGCTATAGCATTGGCACAGCTGTTGTTTCTATAAAGCAATTTGTTTACTGCCCTCCTCTGGTTTTGGTCAGTTCCAGGGCAGGGTATAGAAATATGTTGTATGTATACCTCATGGGAGCTAAAGTTGCAGCTGTTGAAACTATACCTTATTTTTACCTGATTTAAATCTTTGCTTTTAGGAATTGTCAATCAACTTTCCAAGTGAGCATGCTTTTGAGGATACTGAAATTTTCAAATCGGAGCTAAAAAACACCGACAATAAGGTGTTTCAAAGGAAGGGTGTAGGCATGAGGTGAAGCTGTGTGATTTCATAGATGACAGTGTGGACTTGGCTACTGGCTGAACTGCTGTAGCAGTGTTAAACCTTCACGTTTCCTCCCTTTGTCAGTGCAAAATGTGTTTTCAGTATGTTAACTTGCTGCGTGATGAGCTACTTTATACGTGAACAGTCTTTCTTAAGCAGAAGGGAAAGTAACAAATCTGCTAACTCCTTAATCTAAAAATTTAAACTTATAATGGCACATACGCTGCTGACTTAAGTTGGTGCTTTGAAGGTGCACAGCATGTGGTTGTTATTGGAAAGATGTTAGATCATACAAAGTACTTGAATGTCAATTACATGAATGAAGATGAGGTAATTTACAAGTAAAGCTATAAATCAGAAATAAAAATTAAGGTGGCAACTCATAATGGTCTAAAACTTGTGACTCTTTTGATCCTTATGTTGTGTTTGAGCAAAATAATGGAGGTGTGCAGAATGAGTAAATGTAAGTAGTGTTTGTCTTCTATTAGTGCTTTTAGTGCATGTTTTACAGATGTGCACAGCTGTCCTCTAACTTCTGTGGCTGGTGTTTTTCAGTTGCACTAGCATATGGAATATACAAGCAGGATCTACCAGCCTTGGAAGAGAAGCCGAGAAATGTGGTCTTTGTAGATATGGGGCACTCTGCATATCAGGTTTCAATCTGTGCTTTTAACAAGGGAAAACTGAAGGTAATATTTTTAAGTTGTACAGTCAAATTCTATATTCCTGAAGTACTCAAAATACTGTTTTGAGGAAGTTGTGTTTTGTTTTTGTTTCTTTTTGTTTGGTTGGGTTAACTGAATAAATGCTTATAGCAAATGCTGAATACAAAAAAAATTTATTATCTTTTGGCTATTTCAGCAAACCCATTTATAGAAACTGCAGTAATGAAGTATCCCAGGGTGTATTTTGAAAAGCACTTGGCAGTTAAGCATACTCCACAGTTGTTGTGCCAAGTTGTATCAGTGAAATATTTGCATATTCTGGCAGTCTTATGAGCATTGTCTCACAGCTGACTTACAGGAAATTGTTGAACTCCCTGAATTGTTCTGTGATAATTGTTGGGGCTTTTTTCCTGCCATGTGTGACAGTTCTGAATCTAAATTCAGTAGGATGTTGTTGTGGTTTAAGCTCCTCAAACAGTTCTCTCACTCACTCCCCCCTCTTTCTTCCCCAGTCCCGGGGGATGGGAAGGAGAATCAAAAGAATGCAACTCTCACAGGTTGAGATAAGAACAGTTTAGTAACTAAGGTATAAC
>JASSUY010016991.1:0-33340 GCA_032466535.1 Forpus xanthops
ATTAGGATAAAGAATTTTAAGTTAATAATTAATCTCAGATATAAGATATCTGATAAACTAAATGAAGCAATAAGTTGATAAAGCATTACAGGGAAAACTCTGCCCTTCAAAGTACAGCAAAAAGGTGGCAGTGATGTCACTGCGATTTAAAAGCAGCTAGCCAAGGACAAAACTTATTTCAGCTGTTGTAGGGTGATGCATTTTTTCCCATTTATTCTCTAACCCTAAAAATGTCAACTTGCTCCACAAAATCTTTGGTGGCATTTGTGCTAAACTGTAGTTGTTACCAGTGATTATTCTGAGGTGATCCTGAGAGAAAGGCACACACCAATTTTAGGAGCTGTCATTTCAGAGCTTATGGCAGCGTGATATTGTTTCATCTCACAGAGACTGAATGCAGTAAATGGAGGAGGATCGAGAAAACAGAGGAAATATGAGTGAGAAGAGCTTGTATTCCCAAGTAAACAAAGAAGGCTATATTCCTAACATGAGCTGTGCTAGGACACAGTTATGCAGGTTTTTCTTTGGAAACTGAACATTTCCAGAATTTCATTAGGTTTTTAAGATGTCCGCTATTTTTCTGTTTCCCACCAAAGTAGTAAGTAGGGAACTGCTGAGTCACTTCCTACTCTAATTCCTCCTAGAACTACCAAGAATTGTCTCCTCCTCTTTTGCTGGCATGTGGACAAAATCTCTAGAGACAAAGGAAACTGGATACTCTCTGGGATAACTCCTTTCCTTCTGTTAGACACTCTCACTGCTCCACCAACTGTCAGATGCCTACATCTCACTCATATTAAAGAAGAATCATGTATTCAATTTAACCATATGTGAGTGTGCTCATACAAGCTAAGTCTGATAATTCTGTCCCCATGGATTGCTATTTTGCCAGCTCTTTACATGCAGCTTTTTATCAGACCTATCTTGTTCAAGGTCAGATATAAAGCTGCATGTAAAGAGCTATCAAAATAGTCACTCTAACACACCCCGAGACGAAATACAGCAGCTTCAGCAGGTTTTTGCTCTCAGCGTTGCTTCACTCAGTGTTTGGATCATCCCCAAATCACGCCCTTGCACTTGAAGCTTTGAGGCTTCGAGTAATAACAGGCTTGCAAAGGAAACGCAGCAAAGTATTTCAGCAACCCGTGGGTCCGGAAAACTAGTAAACGTTGAGGCAGAGAGGAAACTGCTCCATTTCACAACAGATCCAGCCGTCCGTGATACTATTCTTCCAGTGCCACCTACTGTCATTTCCCCAGAACTGTCAGGAAAGGACTAGCCCGTCGGAAATCAATAAACTTTATGTCCGGCTGCAGGGAATGTCATCGTACCTACTACCATCACTGACAAACACCCCTGTCAAAGTTGCTCTTGATGGGAATGAATTGATGATTGTTGAGATCCTGTCTGAAAATTGTGATACTACCCTCTCTTACATCAGCGCTCTAAAGTACTGCCACACCAAGGCAATAAAAAATTACATAGGTACAACATGCTGCTTACACGTGCTAGCAAAGACAAACATTTAGACTTTGTTGTACTGAAGCATCAGATGAGCAAGAATTCTGGTTTAAAAAAAAAAAAAAAAGTTAAGATCTGTTGTGTTTTTTTCTGTTTGGGTTTTTTGGTTGGTGGTTTCCTTGTGTGTTTTTTTGTTTTGTTTTGGGGATATTGGTTATTTTATTGGGTTTTTTTTTTTGCTTTTTTTTTTTTTTTCCTGTATTACAGATACTTATTTTTTTCTCATTTAGAAGCTTTATCAAGCAGGGATTGTGTCTTCTTACCTGCTTAGTAAAACTCAGCAGGTCAGATAGTGCCAGGCAAAGAAACTAAAAGTTGCAACAGAAACAATACAGTACTTGAGTCATTGTCAAATGATTCATCAGTAAAGACGACATTTGCTCTAAAGGGCAAGAAGTATTTTTTGACGCTAAAACCAGTCCACTATTTACTCACACAGAACAAGTCAGGGAAAAGACAGAGAAGGAAGGAGGGGGGGAGAAGCAAAGTTTCACTTTTCTAAGAAAAAAAAAAAAAGGAAACATTTTGGTTTACTCCGAAAACATTTTCACAGGCTCTGATGACACCTACATATAATATACATTACTAACTTACCAACACCCTCCTGAGGTTTGAAATACGCTGTTGTGAAAGAGCAGCCTCCACAGCCTGCATGCACTGACTACAAAGCTAGCCATGACTAAATACAAAGTGTGGATTTTAATCTCTCCTTTTATTTTAACATCTTTTGTACTTTGATCCTCTGAAGCAAACAGCACACTTTAGGAGTTGTTTCTGGAAGAAACAATCCACCTTTAAAAAAAAAAAAATCAAACTGCTGAGAAAACTAAGTGTTGAAATGAAGCAACTATGGCAACTACCTTAAAATACAGAATTAAAATAAGACACGAAGGCAGATTTTTATTGCTGTGTATACACATACACTCTGATATATGTAGGCTTACATATAACTATATGTACTTAAACATATATGTGTGTGCATACATACATATATATGTTTATAATTGTATGCTTATAAAGCGCTCTCTATAAAAGCTTAATATGTGAATACATACATATAAATGCTTAATAAACACTAAGTGACCTGAGAAAAGAGTTTAAACACCTCAGAAAAGAAGTCAAGCCACCACTTTCAGCTGAATCAAACATCCCAAAGCTGAAGAGTACTTCAAGGCAAACCTTTTGTTCACAAGGCTTTGTACATTTCATTTTGCACTGGTTTATTTCATTTCTCTTACCTTCTATGATTTTCTCCACTGTTTTCTTATGCTACTTTTTGTCTCCCCAGTCCAGTGTGCCTGCTCAATGGCTTTCTGTGAAATTCAGCTTTGTCATTCCAGTGTATTCATAGGGTTTGTTGACTTTCCAGAAATTGTTCATATCATAGACTGTACAAATATAAAAAAGCAGCCTTGTGATACTAGCACACTGTTAAGACAGTCTGCCCAGCCAACTACAGCAGGCTTTTTCCTATGGAAAATTTAGTCATGGTAATCACCATTCCTAAGACCCTCTTTCCACTGCAGCTCATAGCGCATGGGGCTCTATAGGATTCCTAGAGCAAAAACAGCACAGACAACACCCCAAAGCACAGAGCTCAACCACTCCAGCAGGACTCAGCTGGGGTGCCAGAGCCAGGATGACTTCACTATATTAGTCTGGCCATGCTGCCTCAGGGAACTGACCTATTAATACTGTGTTTTCCTTAAAGAGAACCCAACTTAAATATGAATTTAAATTCAGCTCTTAAGTGACCTATATAAGAAGGCAGTGGAAATAGTGATAAAGATCCACTGCACTCCCTGTTGGGCTCTGCTGTGAGTGGACCTTTAGTTCACTTGATATGCCAGCTCTGTGGTTGTTCAGTATTCAGATAAACTTGTATAGCTGAGTCCTGTCTTTCCTCTTATTGATGCCACAGGTACCTTCAGTAAAATCAGTGAAATTATAAAATCTTATACCACGTTTATACTCTAAACCAATACATACGATACTATAACCTAGTGTGTACTGTAGACACAGCACAACATCTGAATCAGCTCTACTGTCTTTGTCAAACAAATTAATAACTGCTTAAGCATAAAAATGTGGGCATCTAAAGCCAAAACAGTAACTAGCTTACAAAAAATTAACCTTGCCTCCATTTTCCCTTCCATGAGAATGCTCTGCTTGCATTTTCAAGTGTACATATTTGTCATGGTTTAAGGCCCCCACGCAGCCTGCTCGCTCACTTCCCCCTCTTTCTTCCCCCAGTCCCAGGTGGATATGGAGCAGAATCGAAAGAATGCAACTCCCACAGGCTGAGAAAAGAACAGTTTAGTAACTAAGGTATAACACAAAACCACTGTTGCTACCACCAATAATAATAATGACAAGAGAAATGCAAGGAAAGAATACAGTCGCCCACCACTTATACCCAGCCCGACCAAGCAGTGCACTCCCCCACCCTTCTGGGTCTCTGCCCTCTGTTTTTTTCATCCTAAGCAAGATGTGCTGTGGTATGGAATACCTCTTTGGTTAGTTTGGGTTAAGTGTCCTGTCTCTGCTTCCTCCTGGCTTCCCCTCCTCCCTGGCAGACCATGAAACTCAGAAAGTCCTTAGTCAAACCAAAACATTACCAAGCAGTAAATGAAATCACTGGTGTTATCGGCGCAGTTCCCAGGCTGAAAGTCAAAAACACAGCACTGCACCAGCTACCAAGAAGAGGAAAAATGACCGCTACTGGTGAACCCAGGACAATATTGCAGTGCTAGATCTCAAATAATGCAATGTCTGAATTTTTCCTGGCTTCCTGCACATGGGTAGCTTCTTACATCCTTCTTCAGACTTGAATTTTAGTGTTGTAATTGCTCACAGTACAATTGAAACACTTGTTTATTAAAAAAAAAAAAAAAATGGCGTTTTATGAAAAACATATAGTTCATTGATGTATACATATTTTTTAAACAAAGGGAACAGTATTCCTTATATACAATTCAGGATATAAAGCATCTGCTTGCTTAGCCAATTTGGCTGCATACTTAGGTTGCATATACACGCCAGGAAAGCATTCAATACTGTTTTCATTAAAACTTTACCTGCAGCATGAAAGTCAACAACAATTTACTTGAGTCTTCACATAAATAATTCAAAGGGACTGCTTACCTGTAATAAAACGTATTTCTGCAAATTTTACATGGAAATTAAGTTCACAGTAGCCCTCCACCACAACCAGACTTGCCCATGAATGAATGGCTGGCAAAGAGATATTTGCAGCACTGAGAATTCACCTTCATCTATCACCCCAAAGTACCTTCCCCGTCAATGATACCAATACAGATTATTCTTGCAATAGCAACTGCTCTCTGCTGCTTCAGATCCTACAATAACCTGCTAGATTTGTTAATGATGTTTTTGCATTTATGAACCAGGGGACCAACAGGGAAGACCTTGTTCACTGGACCTGTAGATTAAACAGGTGAGGTGCATACACTGGGGCTGGGCTAAATACACTGCAACACTTCTGCAGTAATAAAAGCAGACTCTACTCATCCCATTGCAGTAGCTATGACTTTGATTTCTGTTTTGCCTTACATTATTTCGGGCAGCCCAGACAACCCTTATTGTTCCTGATCCTCTCGCCTTTCCACTTTGCTCTGCCTTCCTTTCACATGCAGGAATAAACTGATCCCAAGAAGGGAGTCAGCAGCACACAGCTTCACATCAGAGATGAGCTGCTGCACATGTACAACTGGGGAGGAACTACAAGGACGAGGTATGGAGGGCAAGAGAATATTGTACTGAAGTAGGGATAAATAGGGAGAAGTTGTTTGTATGCATGAACAATAACCTCTACAGGTAGCTGCCATCTTCCAGGGACAGGTTACCAGCTCACAATGAGTTCAAACCATCTAGCAAGCTCTGGGTTAGGGAAAGAGAGAGAAGCAAGAGAGTCCTCTACTCATCCCCACCCATTCACTAACCCATGAAAACCCCTCATTTAAGAAGTTCAATAGTCTTTACATAGACATTAATTTCCTGGCACTTTTGGGTGGGGGTTGGAGGGTAACTCCTATAAAAAAAGCCCCATGTAGTGCCATCCATCATCATGACCTACAAGATGGCCAAAACCACCATGAACAGATGACATGAATGCACATAGGCAGAGACCCACTTTTTACAGCAGTTGCTGGGGAAAATGAAAATAAAACCCAAACGAACAAACCAGAAAGATTTGGGTTAGGTACATTCCCTACATTCAGCAGTGATGTCTTGTCACCCTTCCCTACCAACATATATGCCTAGCTTACTCTGCTCTCCTTTGAGGTTCATGCAAAATAAGAAAACTCAGAAGTTTCAGACTGATGGTGGTAACAAAGGAATACATCACAAGCAGCACAACCATCTCCCTTCTTTCCCAAGGAAGTGCTGAACTTACCAGATCCATCTGATCCCAAGCACAGGAAGACCAGACTGCTCCTTCCAGTTCTGGTGGCATTAGCATGGGAACTGTCCTGATGAAAGCTCCAAGCCTGGACACCTGACTGCAAATCTGAAGCATTCAGATCAAACATGAGCCTCAGGTATACCTAAAAGCAAATGAATACAGATCTCATTGTCATTACAGCTTTAATTAAGGGCTGGCTGGGGCTTTTTTTTTGGAGGAGGAGGAGACGGGTTTCAGAATGTCAGACAGAACAACTTGACCCTATAGGTTGAGAGCTTAAAAAAAGAAAACCAAGAAAATTTAAATACACCTGACATTCAGGTGCTGAGGTGTTGTCTCTGAAGGCTGTACAGCAGGCCTCCAGGATATGATCTAAAATAAGATATCATGTTGAGCCGCAGTAACATGCCTGCCTTTGAGGCCTAGAATCACAGCATGTTACAATCAATGACCATGAAAAAAGCCTCTATATTGGAATTTGAGAACATAAACTTGGTTTATATTAAAATAAATATCCACAGAACTCTTTGAACATCTGTGCTTACTTCTGACTGTCTTAATTAACCATGTCATGCCTACATTATAGCAGCAGGTCCAGAAAAATTCCACATATCCTATAGCAAATCTGGAGCCCACCCAATACATTGTTCATGCCTGCAGCAGACTAGGAATAATTACCTCATTCTTCGCTTGGTTGATCAACTTTTATATCCTTGATTCAAATGAAGTTATGCCACCAGGCTATGAAGAAGCCTATTGTAACTAGGATATGGTTTTCTTAGATGTAAATGCACATGCAAAATAGAAAGAGCTTTGATGTTGAGATTTTTTCCCCCTGAGGTTCAAGCATTTTATCATTTTAATAATATTCAATTTTTTTATTGCACTCATTTTTAAAGCATCTTTTTTATTAGCTCAGAGTTTTAGAATTCCTTCAAAATTCCTCTGGAGGGCACTATTACCATAACTATACAATTAGCTACAGATGGCTGTAATAGAGATAAACACTAAATAGCCCTGTTGGCAGGAGGTATCTTTTAACCAAGACAGCTTCCTTACTGCTGCATGGGGTTTTAGCCTGCTTTAGAAAACATGCAAAATCTTAGTTACACAGAGAAAGTACAAAGAAATTATTGTAGAAGCTTGTCTTGCAAAAAGGTGGCGTGGGTGTTTGGTTGTGTTTTTTTTTTAGTCATCGTCTTTGTTAGTAAGTACTAGATTATGACATATCCTCCAAAGGTTTAGCAAAAGTGATATTCCAATGCACAGCATGGTTTATGATAGTTCAGGTGGGAAGGGACAGAGCCTGTCCAACATAAAGAGAGGGAAGGACACTATTTTGGAGCTAGGAAAGAAATTGTGATATTCCAGGGTTTCCTTAGTAGCCGTGCGTTTTTGTTTGTTTTTTTTTCAGAACTGAGAAGGAAATTAGAAGTTATTCTCACAGATCACAGGAACTTTTTTAAAAACAAGATAAGCTTTTCAAGCTTTCACGGGCTTAACTTGAAAGCGAATTCGTAAACCTAATCCTGTCGCCCCCTTGTGATCATGCAAGTATATTACAAGACCATTTTATCTGAGTTCTCTGTAATTTTGTAGGGTAAACAACAGGTGAACTGCAATCCGCAGAGTCCAGGTTTTGGGAAGTGTTTTTTTTCCACACTCCTCTGTATCTTCCTGTAAACATCAAAATTACGTACAAAAGTATACCTGTGTGAGACTTCTATAGCAAGCAGCATAGCAAGGTTATAACAGTGATGAGAGTCTTGGGATAGAACACCATAAAGCAAAAAACTGTATTGATATATTGTGGATTTTATTAGGCCATCAGGCAAAGAAAATAAGAGGGAAAGGTATATTTCAGTTACAACAAATTATAGATAACAAACTGATATAACTGAGAAAGAATTAGCACATACAACTAGAATAAAAACTATTAGAATAAAAATAAATGGAGATTTTTAATTAAATTACTGCAAACTTCAATTTGGATCTGAACTATTATTTTCATCACTAAAGATTATCCTTGCTCTTTTTCATTGATCTTTTAACCATTTCAACCTGAATTCTCTATTACTATCACCTAATTCAAAGGTAATCCAGACACTTGTGTTTTATTTCAGGATTTTTCCTTCTTCTTAACATCTATATAGCTACACTGAACCTCTCAAAAGTTCTCCTCCTAATCACTGGCCTTCAATAGCAAATGAAGCATTTTTGTTTAGATTAAAAGATTATTTTAGAAAACATAAAAACGAATGACATGAACTTTTCAAATAGATGTAAGAGGGAGGAAAAAAAATGATAGGTCAGATTTTGGGTATACCAACCTTGACATTGTCCTTTTAAAGTACTCCCCAGGCAGCTTTAACTTTTGCAAAGAGCACTCAAGCAGCCGCTCACCCTAGGGCCCAGTCAGCTTGGCAGGATGACAGAGGTCAGCATTTCACATGAATGAACAATTTCTCCAACATATAATGCAAGCATTCAGCTCCCTCACTCTCTTTTCACCTGTCCTTTAAAGTTTAAACCAAGACTATTGTAAGTGCTGTGCTCAATGCAATGAAAATCCGTATTAACCTTTTGAACCCTTACAATGCGAAGTGATACCCTTACAATTTTAAACTCAGACAGGACCACAGAAGTGCTCCCCCTCATGCTGCCCCCCTCATACCACCGTTTTTTTCTCCTGTAGTTTCCCTCACTAGCAAACACACATTACCTCTTAAACTCAATTACTGAATATGAAAAAGTCTTGCTGTCCTTCCAGTGCTCAAAGTGTGTGCACATGATGGGGCCAAGTGGGAGCAGTACTCTGACCAAAATCACTTTTTTTGATTAACATATTTCTTCCTGCTTTGAATGTGACAGGTACTTACATGCAAAGTATCTTTGAGTGGGACAGGGACACTCCATACAGGATTCAGGAAACTGCTACACAGAACTTGCTGTGAGACCAAATAAAAAGGACTACAGTAAAACAAAGCCTTTTTAGTGTGTCCTAATCAAAGCAGTAGTCAACACACATGTATTTTAGCAAACAGAGAAGGATCAGGATTAAGTGATCAGAAATCTACAAGCTATAATCAAAGAGTTAAATCTTCAGTCCTAAAACCCAAAAGAATCCACCTTTCTTGTTATTAGTTGAGTGGCTTGAACAGGAATGGAAGCGCAGTTATCCACGCAGGTCCTGACAATTCTGAGAATGCAGTTGTGTGTCTTTGGTTCAAGCACACTGTTAAAGAAAACTGGGAAGGAGAAAGCAGATGTAAGCCTGGATAACAAAACCTGAATTGGCTTTGCTGCAGTTACATAGCCAGACAACTTCTGTGCTCAGATTGGATTTCTCTGTGTTAGGCTGGGATTCTGCTTTAAAGTAGTGGGTGATTTTTATGAAAATAAGCCCATCAGAAACAAGTCTCTGGGCAGCTATAAAATATAAAATAACTATTTAGCAAGATTTGATTAAGATAGATTAGACAGATTAAGGCAGCTGAGAAAATAGTAAGAGTGAAGTTTGAAATTTAGTAACTCCTTTACAGCATTTAAGATGGTCATAAGATAATTCTGTGGGCCCTGGAGCCACATGCCAATGTGTGGCATCCAAAATTTCTGCACAAAAGAGCAGCACCCAGGGGGCTATTAACACAGTAGAAACAATTATGACTGCAAAATAAACCTATGCCTCCTGAGTTCCAAATTGTTTTAAGAGCAATTATGGTCACTGTTTTTTTTTTTACACAAAAGCAGCTTTAAGCAGAGAAAATCGTGGAAGGGCCACGAGACTTGAATTTATGACAGGGAAGAGTTAAGAAGTTCTGAGTGTCTGACTGTCCAAGTTGACTCAACCGCAGCGTCTAGAAGATCAGGTAACTAAAAAGTTAAAATGTGCATAGTTAATCATAAAGCCTGTGCTTTCATTGCAGAAAGCACCACTTTGCCTTTTCCAATCAGAGCAGACTACAGTCAATCACTGTATACACATTTATGTAGACATTTATACCAAAGGAAGAAGCATGGAGTTATGAATTGTGCCCCTTTTAACTTACAAGAGAGAAACTTAAGCCATCCTGCTACTGACAACCCACAGAGGTACCAGAGAATGAAGAAAACTCTGCATTGCATTTTTGCAGTTTAAGCATTTTTGATTTCTTTTAGTTGCCCTTTACCTCACATCTAAAACTATAAGTTCAAAAGAACTGCTGAAGTTCAGCTACTAATCTTTATCGGTCCCATATTGTTGAACCCTTTTGTTGCACCACTGAAACATCTGGATGAGACAAGCCTCTTTCAGTGAGATGCAGCTTGCTGAAAGAGAACTGGCATGCTCAAAACAAGGATCCCTTATAGAAACACTTTGGTTTGCTTTGAGTTTTTTTCTGAATAATACTTTTTACAAAGTTCACACAAAGAATACTGAGTTTTCCAGGTCCCCCTTGTTCCTCCATTTGTCAGAAGCAAAAGCTTACGATCCATCCACATCTCTAAAGGCTGAATTGCAGCTAGAATTCCCTGGAGCCTGGCCTGAAGGGGATGTTGCTTCAGTGAATTCAATTTTCCAGAGTATTAAGAACTGAGAAAGTAAAATAGATGACAGGCACTGAGGGTGTAGCTCCACTGGAGGTTAATGGGGCTTTCTGCCACCAACTTCAGGTAGGCCAGGATTTCACACCACTGCTTCAGGAAAAAAACAGAAAAATGTCTTACAAGATTTAAACATTTATTGTATAAGGTTGAGTTTGGTAGTAAAATGTGAACAAGGATACTACTGACTTTGCTTGTAAAATTCTTCAAAAGGTATGGAAGGAATGCACTACATAAGATTGTGGTATTAGGGATATTCCACTGCAATACTGAAAGAAATCAAGACTATTTCTAAAAGTTGCTACTTTAAGGATATTAAGTCTTTGAAGGGGTTACCCCTAAAGCAACATTCTCTATTCAAATCTATTACAGAGGGGAAAAATGAGCCTTCTGACCAAACTACAGATTTTTATATTTCTTTCGAGGTGGAAAGCACTTCCGCAACACAAAATAGTCCTAATCCTTGACATAATAAATATGTTTTCCTCAGAAAAGGCATAGTACCACAGCAGAAAAGAAAAAAACAAACAACAAACCAACAGTTTCATATAATGTAATGGGGCAGCCTCATCACTAAGACCTTCCACAGTTGAAAAAAAGCCACTGGAGCTACTGACTAAAACTCTCAGTCTTTCTTTGCTCTGCCATGGTCAGAGCTCCTGCAAGATTTGTTGTAAATCCATTTCCATCTCTGGACTTCCTGATGGCTCACCTCACCAGGGGAATATTTTTAATAAGCATTTGGCTCTAAAAATGTGTCTTTAGACCTATCTTATATTGTTGATCTTGCATCTAAGGAGATATGTCTTACTATGCTTCTTGTCTGTTTCAGGGATGTGTTTTACACGTGTCACAGACAATGGTGCTCTCAAACTTCACTGTAGATTTTAGGATGCTGATGTAACACACAAAAAAAAAATCAACAACCTGATGTAGCTTAAGAACAATCATAAATTTATTGGAAGCACATTTGTTCAGGAATTATCAACTGCTAAAGCTCATTTTGACAACTAGAAAAACAGTTTTGACATAGGAGGTTTCTGATCACCTGTCTTTTCCTCAGAGAGGAAGAAGAGGAAAAATGCAGAAGTCTGCCTTTAATTCAAACTTAAATACAATTTCATTGGTCTGAATATTTTACCTTGATCCCAGTGGTATGAAAACCCATTAAGATATAGGTTGTCTTAATATTACCAGAGGTAAGGAAGAAAAGAAATTAAGAAAGAAAGAAAAAGGGCCATAAAGCAGGCAAAGCTGCATAGCAATGGATCAAAAAATCAGGAGGAAATGAAAGAACAGCAAATAAGGAGTGAAGCAAAAGAGATAAAGTCATCAGAGAGGGCAGCAGAGGATGGAAAAAGAAATAAGCAGAGGAAGGAAGGTATTAGCTAAAGCAGAAGTGCAGTGGAGGCAAAAAAATATCTAAGTGGAGCAGAGAGACGTCAGAGAAACAGAAAATAAAGTTGTAGAGAGCAAACTGATAATTTATGAAAATGGGATACAAAAAGGAATAAGGAAAGAAAAGGAGCTGAAGCAGAGAAAGGGAATAAGAAAAGACACTGCTTCACCTCTGGGAATACATTTAATTCTAATCAGGAAGCGAACTGAGGCCAATATTTAGCTGACCAAATTCCCAGGAAGAAAAAAAAAAAAATACAAATATTAACCTAACCCAATCCTGTTAACTGCCATAGATTTTGGATAATACCATTACAGGCTGCCTTTCAATGCCTTTAGGCTTTCTCTGGGCAAGCTAGATTTCTCTCTTCTGTCTTTTTGCTCCAACATTTTTGCCAACCTTTTACCTTGCTAGCTGCTTCCTGCATCCTTCTGCCTTTACACTTTTTTTGCATGTTTTTCACCTTGATTTAAAAGGACAACTACAGTGAATACTTGTTTCTAACTAACAGTAGCTGACTGAAAGATGACAGCATATCCACAAAAGTTATAAAACAACTGTAAGGAAAAAAAATACATCAAGAAGAAACAAGAAGTCAAGAAGTCAGTGCAATTCAGTTATTTTGTCTTTTATACTGCCAACTCTGGGTAAATATACTCATCTACACGTCAAGTATTACAAGTTTCTCATGGGCAAAAACGTGAAAAATACTTTGAAGCATGTAGATAAACAGCCCTGATAACTTAAACTAAAACTGATTGTGAGGGCTTAGCGACGCTGCCCCAGCTATGCTTGTTTAGCACTTCAAAAGCCAAATAGCAATCAGGGAACAGCTTCCAACTCCACTTGCAGGTTTGCAAAACTGGGTTCCATTTCAACATTAAAATACTTGGCCAGAATGTAAAATTCTTACAGCCACCACTGCAATGCTTTTGAGAATGAATTTGACTCTATTGTTCCAATACCATTTAATTTTAACTTCAGCATTTCATAACAACAAAAAAAGAAGGAAGTTCAGCAAACTAAGCTGCTTTGGCAAAGCAGGCCCTTAGCAACTTTGCTGTGAAGAATGGAAAGCAAACCAGACTCAGACCACTAATGAAGCACTTCAGGAATTAATGGTATGCATGTAAACATGATGCTGTTAAATGCTATTCATGGGAATGACATTTCCGTGCTGAATTGCCATCTTGCTGGAAAAAAGGGGCAGGACCATGACACTTGCAGTTTGGGATTTTGATCTAAACAGTGCTATAACAATTGATGTACTGTACTAATGTAGTTTTATCACGTTGTACTTAGTATATAATGGGTGGATTTAAGGGGCAGGAGAATAGCTAATTATAGAATCATAGAATCAGCTAGGCTGGAAAAGACCTTTAAGATCATTAAGTACAACCTTTAATCTAGGACTGCCAAGTCCACCAATAAACCATGCCACTAAGGGCCTCATCGTTTCCAACACTGCCCTGCTCCACCCTTCATGGGCAACAAGAGGCCTTGCCTCCCAGAAACTTTCTTCCCAGAGTAGCACACATGGGTGACACTCCCTGTTTCAGTAACATCTGTTATGCATTAGTACAGCTAAAACTGATGTTTTCCTATGCGAAAGCAGCTTTATAAGTGGGATAAAGCCTGTTTTACTCCCAGCATTCTCAAGGTGAGCATTTCTGAATAACTATGAATTTTTCAACCCAGTTGCTGCTCCTAATCTTTCGAAACCAAAACCTTTTGTGAGAATATGTAACTTGCTAAATTACTTTTTTTCCACCAGAAAAGTTTCTAAACTCTATGATGGATTTCCTAGTCAAAACCACAGAAAGCACACCAGGGGATGATCATGCTGAGACAGAGCGGGAACCAGCAATGCAGTCTTTTGTTCTATGAGACTTTAAAAAGCAAACACGAAAACAAGAGCATTTCAGCTTAGTATAGAAAAATACTTTTGAAGATTTTCAGATGAAGCAAGCATTTTCTGAAAAGGAAACGAGAAAAGGCTTACAGCCCTGATCACGGAACTGAGGGTTAAACAGGAGAAAACTCAGGCAAGTGAAAAATTACAAGCATGATCCGTAAAATATTCTGACAGCCAGGCACAAAGTAAGCCTCACTACTCAAAGTCCAAGAAAGGAGTCCAACTGTGCAACTAGAGCTGCTCAAATTGCCTGACAGGGATGATTCAATAACCAAGTTTTCCCACAAAGAAAACAGGCATGCAGCACCCACTCACACTTATTTCTGTTTGTGCTGAAGTTGTGCAGCTGGCCCACATGTGACCTCTGATCTAACACTTCTTCAGACATAAGCTTCAAAAATATTACAGTTTTCTAGTTATACCATACCAGTGAACCATCAAAGCAATGGACAAAGGGAACTGCCAAGTATGAAAACCGATCATTGCTAAAAACTTCAATTAACTTAGAGCAATGGAGGGGGCCATAAATGCCAGGGGTTACAGATTTTAAACTCAAGCAAACAAGATTGTTCATAACTCCTTAATAACTGCCACAACTTTATAGCCTATGATCTCCACATCATATTAAAGGAATATCATCTCAGTATAAACTGTGTTAATCCAACTTACTGTAAAGTGCTCTCAGTGATTACCAGTAGAAACAAGTGCCATCTGTGCAGCTGAGCGCCACACAAGGTACTACCTTTTATGCCAGGTTCACTTAAGGAAGTTTCTGCTTATATATCCATATTCACATGCAAGTAAATTCAAAATTACTACTTTCCAAGTTTGCATAAGCATGAAAACTACAAACCAAGACATGTTCTGTAAAGTGAAACCTATTGCATTAGAATAATTCTTTTGTGCATGGAAGTCTCACTGATCTCCAACAGTAAGTGTGCTTGCATGTATTTAAAGTGCATATAGGTTAGATCTGGCATAGTTTTTAAAAATCCTGGTAAAAAAGAACCTATTTGGAACCAATTGTCCTCTTATTAATAGTGTTTTAAGGGTTTGTAAAATGTAATTCTTATGAGAGCTAAAATGGGAAGCAAACTGGCCAAAGCCCAGCACTGTAGAATGAAACTGAGTCCCAAAAATTGCTTGCTATGGTAGAAGGAATCATGAGTACTTAATAAACAAAGAGGGCACAAGTTCAACAAAACACTATCAGGGCACACCATCCCTGCAACAAACACTAAGGTCAACAGCTTGGACACTTTCCTAAAAGTATGCACATTACTCAGATCTCTGCTGGACAGGGATGAGCTGGTCCCCAATCCAGCAATCCACTACAATAGCAAAGTAGCTCTTAGTATGCCTGGTAACACATCTGACAACAGCAAGTGCTGAGTTGCAGCCAAATTCTGCCTAAGTGAGATAAAATCAGATCCAGGAGGCTAATAAGATAAGGATCAGTGCTCTGTGCACATCCATTCATCAGAGTACCGATTTAAGTACAAAAAATAAAGGGTATATGGAAAAAGTAAAGGAGGAAAAGACATTATTTATGTTTCAGAAATTTTGTGAGAACACTGAACAGTTACTGTCTTTATCAATATTATTTTTCTGAAGGTGTTGACTAGCATAAGGAAGAAGCTGTGTTAAAGCCAAGCTATTAATTGCCTTTATTCAAGTCCCATTCTTCAAGAGTGTGCTTTCACAGTAGCTGCAAGAGGCAAATTTATAATTGTAAACAAGACATTCTCATTCACATATTCTACATATCCTACTGTAAATTCCTTATGGCAGAGACTATTACTAATGCTAAATATATTAAAATTCAAATCAAATGTCAGAAAGGAAAATAATCAGGAAGTTAATTAAACTTGCAACCAACACTGTTTTCAAAAATGTTGCAAATACCTCTAAGGAAAATTCAGAGTACAGAAGAACCTAAAGAAATTGATCAGTTGAGCAAAGCAGAAGTTTTCAACTTGGAAACAATAGTATATGTAAATTATAAGCATGAAATAATGGGCTCACTGAAAAATAAAAACAACCATTTGCATGGGACTCTGACTTGGCTTTTACCTCTGGCTGAACCACCAAGCTCCTAGGAAACATACTACCAGAGCTTCTCAGTTCTTCACCTAAGGTAACTGAAATCCTGATTGGAAGTAAGATGGCATAGGTCTTTGCCCTTTCTGCCTCCTGTTTGTTGCTGGCTGATTCCCAAGTCTAGTCTTTATCTCCCACCTGGAACATTAGGTACGCATACACTCTGGGGAAACAAATGCCACCACATGAATAACTACAAGGACTTCCACACCTTTAGAATGGGAATTAAGAGATCTTTGTGCACACCAGAATATTCTAAAAAATCACATTTATTAGAGAAATACAGGCCCACACTAAAACACAGAGGGGTTGGAACTAGATGATCTTAAGGTCCCTTCCAACCCTAAATATTCTATGATTCTGTGATTCTATGATTCTTACATTAGTACCTTATTAAATATTTCCTGAAGAAAAAGTCCCTATTACCAGGATAAACTAAAGCTATGATAAACTAAAAAGTCTGTCCTGTTGGCTGGCTCAAAACACACCTTTAAACACAGCTTTCGTAACTGGAAATTTTTATGAAATTTGACCATATCAGTGTGTCAGTCAAGATACGTATATGCTTCAGGCAGGTTTTGAAAGCCTATTACTATCACTAGGATTCTCATACCTCCAGCTTCTATTAAAGAAATCAGTGCATATTTCATGTTACTCCTGACACTATTAAAAGCAACAGACAAGCGCAGTGATGTTTGTAGCATGAACACTATCCTGCAAACAGTCAGCATGAAAGCTTTGAAGTTCAGTTAACAGGAATCTTCACAGTTGTGGTGTCTGGCTAATTAGCTGTGCCTAATTCATTATCTAGAGATAGGAACTTTCTCAAAAATAACAAATATCAGTGATTTTCACTTCTTTGTTAGTTTCAATACAGCTAGAGATTTCAGGGGTTTCACAGCTAGTGAAATTATAAATTGGCCTTGGCCTCAGAAGAGAAAAAAAAAAAAAAGGTGTATTTTGGGAAGATAGCAAGAAGGTTCTTTCAAGTAAATTCATTTTCATGCTAAATAATGAAAAGTTGGTAAAAAATTTGTTTAAAATTTTTCTTACTTAACAGTACTTTATGAAAAATAAGCCAGATTGGCAGGCCAAGAACTTGAAGTGCTTTCAACCCACTGAAAAGGTTTGGTATGGATAATATAGCCATATTATTGGCCATATATCAATATATCCTTAATATTGACAATAAAATCCCAGTGCTGAGGAGAATCTCTTTTTTAAAAGACAGTAGTTGTCTTTACTACCTTTTATGTCTTTCTCATCTCTTTACTGAGATGCCATTTCCAACATACTTCTAACACAACTAAACCTCAAAAAAACAAATAAAAAGGACTAAGACTACTGAATCATTTTATTTACGCTGAACAAACTCCTGTCAACAAAGTGCTATATTACCTTCAAAGAAAGAAAAACTTCATAAGCTCAACTTGTGAAATTCTAAAGATCACCCAAAAGTTGTCATCCATAATGGACACTAGACAGAGCCTCAAGAGATGAAGGATTTAGGTCTGTGAACTTAAGTCACTTTTTCTGTGCTTCAATTCCTCCATTTGTTTATTCATAGAAATTGTTGATAGTGTAGAAGGTTAAAATTAGAACATACATATGGGAGGCTGGGGAGAGAAAAGGGGAAGGGAGGACTTTAAGGACTTGCCTAGAAAATTCAATCACAGTTCATTAGTAACATATAAGTGATCAAACACAAACCAAATGGTACTGGATAGTGTACCACTCCCTCATGGTAAAGAAACGCTGGGGATTCTTTACTAGTAAGAAGTGAAGATTTTTCAAGAGATGAGCCCAAATACTATGCCACATATTCATTATTGCAATTAACTATAATGTAGAAGCTGAAATGCCCATATTCTTCATTCTGTACACATCTTAGTATTATCCTTTCTTTACATGCATTTACTGCTCACCTGTTCCAAATACCCAGAGAATTTATCTGTAGAACTTCTTCCTATCACTGACATGTTCTTTGCCATTTATCATCTATAATGTTTTCAGTTCCTGTTCATTTTCTTCTGAGAAACCTGGCAGTGGTGCTTTTAGGCTTTTTTTCTTTTTTATTTTTTTCACTCCCCTGCATCACTTGGGCAAGTCTGCATGATCGTGAAATGAAACAGATTATGTCAAGAAAACCTCATGTGAAGATGAAAGTTTAGGTTAAAGCACTTCTAGTTTTAATAAAAACATTACACAAACATTGCACTAGCTTCCATGTCCAGTTATATACTGATCTCTATACGAAAAGGGATATATGTATGCTTGGATAGCATCTTTATCAATGAAGCTGCAATATTACACACATTCATCAGCCTTATCTGCTTCTGGTTGGGTTTCACACATTTTGTAAAAAGATCAGAAATTGCAAACATATTTGCAGAGTCTCCAAGAAAATATTACTCTAAAGAAGACTTCACTGGCAAGGGATACATTTGAGAGAAGGCTGTAACCATATTCCTCTAACAAAGTGCTTTATAATTTATTTGTATATACTCATAGATTTACATTAGGAAGATGGTGAAAGTGAAAGTTTGACAAATTAACAATCAAAATACAAGAAGCCTTTACTGGCAAGAAACTGGCTTAAGATGCAGACTGCACTCCCCCAAATGAGTTTATATGAGAATAAAATATATATTTCTTCCTTATGCAATAATAGTGATTTTCTTGTCATGTACTTTTCATTGATATCAGCGCTTCTTTATTGCCTTCTGAAGAAATAAGATGAGTTGCATTAAAAACTTCAACATCAAATATATTTAACAATGGAAAGAAACGTTTTGAGGAACACAGTAAAACTGTGCTTCATCAACTGCAGCTGAAACACAGAGATAAAGCAACTCCTACACCATGTCCTTAGTTATATCCAGTTCTTCATTTTAATTTGATTTGTATAACTTCCATTTTCCTGTGAAGTCCCAGGCTATCCTTTACCAATGCTACAGATAAATGCATAGCCCTTACAGCACATTTATGTAGAGCATTATAATTCTGATTCAGCGCTTGCAATTCATTTCCAAAGGTTGATATTTGATCCTCCAACTTTGGCAGAAGAAGCTCCTATGCCTGATATTTCACATTAATCCCTCCTCCTAATTCTCTAATCATCTCAAATGCCGCATGAGATAGAACCTTGGAGGATAAATTTGCTAACATTCCTGCCTGCTAGTGACTCATCACAAGTTAGAGACTAATAAACTAATTGAAAAATGCTTCTCTGCAACTTCTTCCCCTAAAACATTTTGCCTGGTTAACAAAGAATGCTCAAGGGATTTCTGTTTTCTCAACATCATCTTACATGCCAGTAATAAAAGCCTGTTTTAAGAAAGAACAAGCAGCACACGAGGAATTCCTAGAAAAGCAAACTCATTTCTCAAGCTATCAGAATTTAATTCTTCTTACATTTTTACATTCTACAGTGCCACCTAGATGTCTCACGTGAGACATGTTACATGAAAACATGGTGGAAAAAACAGTCCCTGCTCTTAAGGGTTTAAAATCTATATACACCCAATAGAGTAGAAAGTCCTCAGTTTTCTCACTCTTAGTTTACTCAATATAATTGAGGTCCTTTCTGATGAATCTCAAGACCACCGCCACTCCTTTTGCACAAGTCAGGAAGGAAACTAAGATCAAAAGAAGATGAGAGATTGCATTAGAAGTGACACTCAAATCAGGGGCAAGGTGAAAGTTAAAGACCTCACCAATTCCCTATTAAACCTCTTCACCAAGGATTCTGCTTCCTTTGCTCAGAACAAATGAGGCTGCACTTCGCCACTGCAAAGCTGATTTATATATGGTTGCTAACACAAGGCATTACTGAGCAGTGGTGTAACAACACAAGAATCTATCCAGTCTGTGTTGTCACACACCTGTTGCTGTTCTGTGCCTCATCCTTCTCTGTTGTCCTGAGCCTTGATATTTATTCAAACTTTTGATAAAATACCAGCACTGAGACATGAGTGATTTGTCATTTTTATATGCTGTAAATGCAGCATAAAAGTAAGTTAGACTGATTGAGATTACACTGTTGAGGCAAAACAAAATAGGGATCAAATCCAAACTGACAGCTACATCAATTCTATTAGTTCGAAGAGAAAAATGTATGAAAAAACTCTAATCCAAAAACCAATAAAGCACTTTGCCAAATATGATGTTATCCGAGACTCATCATATTAAAAAAGTTCCATTAAATCCCCCACTTTCAAGTTCAGCATCAAAACCACTCAGTTTAAATGATATTTCTGTCATTCTTTTTTAACACTCATGAAAAATTTACTATACCATGCTTAGAATTACTTGAATAATACATATCTTGTTTTAAATTCAAGTTATTACATGTGCTTGCAAAATGCTATTTGATTTGCTTTTTTTTCCTCCCACACCTTAAGTAAAATATGTGACAATTTTTTTTTCTCTTGGGTACCATGCACATGAACTAACCCGTTCCTATGGGATTTTCAGTTGGTAGCTAATCCAAAACTGTTTCTTTTAGAATTGCATGCAGTGCAATCAATGGACTCAAGGGGCCTCCCCCCCGAACTCTCCCTCCAGAGTGTGTTTGGACTCTTTTCATTTGGATGGGGTTTTGGAGTTTGTTGGGCTTTTTTTTGTTTGCTTGCTTTTTTGGTTTGTCTTTTTTTTTTTTTTTTGTGGTTTTGTGGTATTTTATTTAATATTTTATTTTTATTGAAACATCTATAACTTTCTCTTTTTTAGACCTCACACAAAAAAATGAATTGGAAGATTGCAGCAGCATGACTAGTAATCTCCAATACCATAAGGGTTCTGGTCTTAATGTTCTCTGCTCTTTTTTGTATTTATTGTTAAATCAAAAGAAAATAATCTCGCAATTACATATGCGTCATTGATACTTTGCTTTTCCCACAAGCTCACTCCTCTCCTTTTCTCATATGGACTTCTCAGAAGAAAGTTCACCTTATCTTTGCTTCTACCCAAGAATTTTACTTCGCATTTTCCAAAATTAAAACCTGGAGTTGGTTATGGTTCTGATATGCCTGACTCAGTGTTTTTTTTTGAGAAATAATGGAGTTTTCATTCTGCACTGGGGAACTGACATTAGTGATGGCCCTGGTTCTAAATAGCAAAGCAGATTTTATCATTTTCATGCCCAAAATATCAGAAGGTCAAAATGATCTAGTGATCTAGGCAAAAGGAAGGGGAAGTCTCTCATCTCTACTTGCAGCAGTTATGTTCAACTCCTTAACTCTCAATGAGCCCCACAGAAAAATATGCGAGTATACAAATGTGTTCTGACTGATTAAAAAGAAGATATCCCAAGAGCAGCTAATTTAATATTAGATCAAATGAAATAGAGTTGAAATTACCATGTTTTTGTTGACTATTTTAAATATTCAGGGAAGGCATGGGGATCTTTATGTATTTCTGAGTGTCTTTGTAGTACCATTCTTCATATATTATACCAGTCAGTGTGGAATACATGGATTTGAAGGGATGGGGTGGAAACAGCTGTGGAGTGGGTTACTGATGTACCCCAGAGAAGTTTATTAGTGATAAAAGAAAAATCCTATCATAATTTCTTTTCTTTTTTTTCTCCACAGTTAAACTGTGCAGGCCTTTAACAATAAAGCTATCTAAAAGACTTGTCGCTTTCATAAGAATTAATATCAAGCTGTCAAAGAAGGCACAGTGCTCTTAACACCTCCTCACTCCTTATGTGATCTCCAATCAAAATCTTGTGCAAGACATCCAGGAATAATTTCTGGAAAATTCCTCACAAATGAAGAAAATACTACAAGAAAATGCAACCCTGCTTTTAAGTGTAGCTCAGGTTTTTCTTTCAGTGTAGTAGCAGCGCTCCCCCATATTAGTTAGGCACACAGATTTATTTTTTTTTTTTTACAGCAAGTTGAAAGACATCAGGAACTATTTTATTGAAAATTTGACAGTCAACAGCACTTGGGGTGTACTTCAGTGGTACAACTAGCTTGTGTGCTGAGCCACTCCAGTTAATTTCAACAACCTTATTTCCAGTTCAGGTTTTCAGCATCTCATCAAGTGTCTATGGCTTTTGACATCAGCTAGAAACATGTGGGCTCAGTTTAATTCTGGCTGGAACACAGCCATTTCACAGGAGGCAAATCTCATTTCTCCTGTATCACTTTCTAAATTGAAAAACTAAATTCTTCTGCATTTTAGTGAGAAAAAAAAAAAGATCCTATATCCATGGAAGGTTTTTTTTTACCCTTTTTAAACCAATGAATTAGAACTAGGAATCAAGGAGTTCTGAAAGGACCTCTGTCTCTCATGCCTTCTTCTATCTCCACAAGAAGGAAGCAAGGATTATGGATCAATTATTAATTATGCTCAAGATGAGAGAGGATAGTCCAATATAGTAAGCCTTCAAGGGAAAGTGGACTAAGAATGAAGGCAAACATTTCATGAAAGGAGGTAGCAAGAGACAGTCACACAAAGCATTCAGACTGAAAGGCCAGGGGCATGTGAAGCGCTTACTGGGTCAATGACCAAGTGATTTCTGGATGACCCAGGCCAGACAGGTCAATGTAACAATTTAGTAAGATACACAGAGTACTAGGCATACAAACAAAGGGTTATTTTCAATTCCTGCCATCCTCCTGTTTGCTAACAGCAAAGTGGCAAGCAGAACATATTGGACACAGTGAGCCTGCCAGGCTTAGTAGACTATCTAGACTACAATCATCAACCAGACTGTAGAGCTGCAAACTCCCTGCATTTGCAATATAGATGTGTTTAAGCAGTGAAAGGCAAGAAAAATCTTGAAATAAAAGAAATCAAGAACATCGCTGCTTGCAAGGGAGCAGGAAAAGCACACACCCTCCCCCCCCCCCCCCAGACACAGAACATAACTGGAAATAATTCAGAACATTTTCAAGGGGTCTATGAAAAATAAGAAATTAATTTCACTCAACTACCATAGTGACCACATCTTAGCAAGTGTCATGTAGGTAAATCACTATATTGAAAAACCTGAATTAAGCCTTAAGAAAAAAAGCTTAAACAAGGGATAATGGTGTAACACAGCCATTGGAAAAAGATGCGATGATGACTTCCAAACCAGGCAGGTCACTGGATTACATACAGTTTTCCAGAGAATAAGTGTGATCTGATTCCCCAAGAGGTACAGGTAAAGACCTAATGAATTATTAGAACAACTATGGAAATTTGAGTTTACTATGGCATTTGCACTGGATGAATCTGGTACATTCAATAATGATATCTGGCAATGCAGGTATCTCCAAAGAAAATCTTTTGCATGCTATGAATGCTCTGAATTCAGGACAAATCACTTACACGGGGAATAGAACAGCAATGATCAGCTGCAATGCTCATCAACCCACAAAGAACATGCGGCTGAAAATATACACGATATCATGATCTCCAAAGAACAATGTGGAGATCACAAATATTCCTTAAGTAACAACAGCAATGCTGCAGTAAAAAAACCAAATCAAAACAGGGATGATTGCAATTCCAGACAAGAATGTAGCTAGGATTTTGATGAATTAAGTCTAGGCTATGACTGGATAAAGCTTGAGAGATAATGTGTAAGCTGGATGGCTGTAATCAGTAGCAGACAGAAAACTAAAACTGTGAATGTAAATATTAGATTTGGGCAGTTGTTACAGGCTCTGGTTCCCTTGTTTAGAAATTATAGTGTTACATATAAAATTTATCAGAAACAGACTAGGAAGACAGAGGCAAAAAAATAAGAGATTGCTAAAGATCTCACAGACTTCGCTTGGCCAGGAAAGCACGGTGTCCCAGTGATCAGAGAACTTAATAGAGCTATTCAATTATTATGGTTAACAGTTACCAGCAGGGAAAGCCTGTGCAGAGAACCACCAAGAGAGGGATGCTGGGGAGTGATTCTTCATGAGGGACTATAGTGATAGGACAAAGGATAACTGATTCAAATTTAAACAGGGGAAGTTTAGATTGGATATGAGGAAGAAATTCTTTACTGTAAGGGTAGGGAGGCACTGGAATGGGTTGCCCAGGGAAGTTGTGAATGCTCCATTGCTGGTAGTATTGGCCAGGTTGGACAGAGCCTTGGGTGACATGTTTTAGTGGGAGGCGCCCCTGCCCCTGGCAGGGGGGTTGTAACTAGATGATCTTAAGGTCCTTTCCGCCCCTAACTATTCTATGATTCTATGATTCTTACACTATCTTCTGACAATACATCTGACTACGATGACTGAAGTCATGAAGAAATTACACTTCTGACTACAGACGGAATACAAGGTGGGTGGAGGAGGAAAAAAAGTCTAAGGTACATTCTACTACTACCCTTTTTAAATCAGTGAGACATTTTTTCCCCATTGCTTGGTTAAATCAAATCATTATAAATGACAGGCTGTTGAGGTGGTTGCATCAGCCTATAGAACCTTTCTTTTTTAATAGATCTTCATTAAGAAATAATACTTTTCCAAACTTTACAAAAAACTCCTTGTATGGAGGTTGAACCCTCCTTATTTTCCTCCTTTTGCCAAGTTTGGAACATGAATTTAAAACTCTGCAGTGGCGGTAATGGCACACTGCCGTTCTCTACAGAACAAAACTTAGCTCATAGCAAGTAATAAGTAACCCTACGTAGCCTCTACAAGAAAACAACTTTCCTGTTTTGTGGCAATAAATAAGCATACTAACAGGTTAAAAGATGAAATACATCAAAAGTCAAAATGGTAACATACAGTATTGAACAAAGCCAAAAAATCACCACAGTGTTCCCATTAAAACATAGCCATTTTGACTCTGGAGGGACTTATATGTTTCTTTAGATTTTATGGCATTCAAGCGGACATTATAACATGCTAAATTCAGTATAAAGGTGTAATTCTTTTAGGCTTCTCAATGGGAGATTGAATGTGTTTAGCTCTTTTGAGTAGCAAGGCACACAGTCCACAAATGGCAACATGATTTGGGATTCTTTTGGACAGAAAGGTAGTGGCTAAACCCATTGCGTTTGAATGCCCTGATATAGGCAAGATCCCTTAGAAGATAAAGTATTATAACAGGATGCACACAGTGAAAAATGTATTCTCTAGTGTAACTACACTAAGGCAAAAGAGTTACATCAGGGATTAATTTGGCATTTACTCTTCAGTTGTTTTTTCTGTGCTTGCAGCTATTACTGTTCTTCTGGCATAAACCCAGATTAGCCATTAGTGTGTGGATTGCCACTATGCCAAGCTTTTAGAACATAAACAAAAAATAAAAGCCACTTTGCTAAGATGACAATAAACATTTAAAGCCCAATAATATCTTCTTGTAACTCTGGTAACAGTAAAAATATGGAGCCAGCTTTCATGTACAAACATGGTAAATGGGCTAAAATCATTAAGCCATTAGAGACTTTACATAATTAAAATTGTAATTTTATATT
This sequence comes from Forpus xanthops, assembly GCA_032466535.1. Lineage (NCBI taxonomy): Eukaryota > Metazoa > Chordata > Aves > Psittaciformes > Psittacidae > Forpus > Forpus xanthops. Next base: position 25,364 of record JASSUY010016991.1, read on the forward strand.
TGCTGCAATAAAAGTAGCTATTTTACTTAGAGTAATTGCTATCAGTGATTGGTGTACTTGTATATGCTTATTAAAATGTTTATTTTTGTGAAGAGAAGATTAATTGAGAAATGGCACAAGAAATCTAAGGATAAAGACAAGGGCTATAGCAATATTTTACATCATGAGTCACCAAAAAGGAGCCTTATCCTATTTTTTAATTTGATTTCTTGAGACGTATCTTAATCTAAAATGTGGCTGCCTTGCTATATCTTTGATTTTATTAGCCTGAAGAAGTATTAAGATTTTCCATTTTATCTTACATTTTGTGGTGGAACAACCCAAATCTTATTGCTGTCTTCACATGGATCATGCAACTCTAATATAGAATATTACAACTAAAGAAAAAAAAAAAAAAAACCAAAATCAAGTGCAAACAAAACCAATTAATTTTCTAATCATAGAGTAGTTAGGGCTAGAAAGGACCTTAAGATCTTCTGGTTCCAACCCCCCTGCCATAGGCAGGGATGCCCCACATAAAACTATATTGCCCAAGGCTCTTGTCCCACCTGGCCTTGAACACAGACAGGGATGGAGCATTCACATTCTTTGGGGAACCTGTTCCAGTGCCTCACCACCCTCACAGTAAAGAATTTATTCCAGTGTTTCAAAAGCCAGAATTTTAGGCAGGTGTGAAGGAGGAAAGGTGAAATTATTTTCAGTATGTGTGAATATTTACTTTCCTTAAATAAAGCCACTTATAGCAGAAAATGACTAAGATGATTTGTGGTTCACTGGTGGTCATAGTAGGTTGGATATGAATATTGTATCAATACTGGGTGGATAGGGGGGAGAAATCCCTGTGATTTCAGACAAGATAGCTTATTTGATAATGACAGGATAAGGAGTGACAGGACATGATTAACCTCCCTTTCTCCCACACCCAAAGTCATTTCAATGATACCAGCATTTCAACCTGCATAATAACTTCAGTAGCAGCGATGTTTCATATTTTAGGGGCCCATTACTAGAACTACCTTTCTGAGATTCTGTTTTATGAGACTGAAAAAACAAGAGCTCTTCCAGTTTCCAGCTGTCCAGTGTCTATGGAAATCACTGCCTCCATTTCAGTTTGTATTTTCCTGTCCCAAAGACACCCCACAGCAGTGGTAGCTCAGAAGTACTGAGTGCCCTCACCACCCAAGTTATTTCATCTCTGCTTTCTCCAAAAGTAGCAGTCTGAACTTTGTAACAGAAAGTTATGGTTTTAATCCTTAAAAAAAGTGAGTAAGAGTTTGTACTGCTGAACCTCAATTCCTTTTTATTATTTCAAGGTCATTAAATTCCTTTTATAAAATATTCTGCATCTCAGCTTTCATTCCTTCTCTCTCTTGTTCTTTCCTGTCTTTGAGCCCATACTCAACCTAATCATCCTTGCAGACTCTGAAGCATGTTATTTATTTTGCCATTTTTACTCTTTATCTTATCCCATCCTACAACCTAGAAGGCTTTTCTTTCTTTAGTCTTTTTCTATGTATATTGCTGAAAAACCTTTTCCTATTTGCTCTGACTTCTTTCACAAGTTCTAAGACAGCTTGACTTTTCTAAAATCTTATCTGTACACAGCCTGAGCCCTAGCATGTTGCCTCCTGTGCTGTTCAGTGCTTCTTTCAATCTCCAAAGGTGTTTTCCTCTTGGAGCTTATTTTGTCATGCTGAATTTGCAATTCTTCTGTATCTGTGTTTTTCCCTTCTTAGTGTTCTGGTTTCTGATGTCTTTTGTATCTCTGGTGAAGTATGAAACCCCTGCATATTCAAGTCTCTGAGCTTACCAGTGCAGGTGGCTTCTCTTACCACATCTTTTTGTGTTATCCTGAGTTTCCCCTTTTGAAGTAACAACTGAAGTAACACAAGAGCTGTTGGAAAGTCTAAAGAAACGTCTTTGTTCCATTATTATGGCCACTGTATTCAGTTTTTCTACTAAATAACACAGAATCATATAATCAGCGAGGTTGGAAAGGACCCTTAAGATCATCAAGTTCAACTGCCACCCCAGGACTGCCAAGACTACCACTAAACCATGTCACTAAAGGCCTCATCTATGCAGTTTTCACTTATTTTTCCAACTCTCCTCACCTTAATTTCACTAGTTAGTAGTGAAAGCAGGTTGAGGGGTGAAGGAAGATCAGGAATGAGAAATACAAATTATGAGTGTTGCAGACTACAAACATAATTATGTACCAGTGTAGATCATCATCTGGTAAAGCCTTTGTCCTACTCTGTTAAGGATACGTAAAGAGGTAAAATTAAAAAATCAGGGAGAAAAAGTTCCTGTGACAGTACTACTAGTGTACTGTACCAAAGTTAGCTTTAAATAAATAGCTTTTCCAAAGCCACGAGCTACAGAACTGCAGAAGCAAACAGAAGATGTGTTAGACAACCCACCTCAAAAACTCCGTGGTATTTTGGCTCCACAAACAGTTGTGTCTAGCCCTAGGATGATAAAATAATGCCATTATATCATGGCTATTGCCCAAACATCTCACAGGAGCAGGCTGCTGACCTTTGAAGAAATAATTTAGTGCAACACAGTACTGTTGAGATGCCTGGTTTGAGAACCAGAAATACATCTAAGCCATAGCATCAATATGATTTACAACTTAATAACTTTCTGTTTCCAGAAATAAAGCAAAGTTGTTATTTAATGGCTGAAATATTGCCATTTTCTCCAAATGCCAGTAATAATTTAAATTCATGACTTCTGTATTATTCATGTGGTCCAATTTAATACGAACAGTATTTCTGGTGCTCAGTGTTTATGAAGAGTGTCTCTTTAGGGTATACCTTACTTTATGACAAACAGTTGCTAGAAATAACTACCTGGTGTTCTGTTGCAGTGAACTGGGGATTAAAAATAGGGCTCAATTTTCTAGCCTGAACAAGGGAAAACATAAGGAACTTTTCTTGACAAGATGCTAGGTAAGGTTGCACTTTTTGTTCCTACTTCTCTTTCCTCTCTCCTACTAAGTAAGTAAGAACTGCTACTAAGCATGATTTATGGACCCTCTACATATTTTATTTTGTTATTTGCTCTACTATACATCAGTCCTCACAAGCTTCAAAGATACAAACCCAACCATTTCAGCTACAGTAAAGGAAATCAGAGGCAGAAAGGCAACTAGGCCAAGCCACGTTTTTCCCCTTCTGAGAACACGTTACCTGCAAATGCAAGGCTATGGACAAGGTGCTGCTGATGACACCAGTCAGGATAAGCCAAAATGTGAATACAGAATCTAGTAACTTTGAATGTAGCTTGCATAAAAAAACCCCAAAAGATCTATTTATTATTTACAAATCTAGTCACCACTTAACAATTAAAGAAATCACAAAATCAACCTGAAAAGATTATGATTCTTTCACTTCTCTGTGCTTTTCGCTTGAACAAAGTCCTTTAGGATCATTTTCATTCCTGTATTTTTCCCTGGAGTACTAAGAAGAGGAGTAGTTATTGCATTCTCAGTTACCTGGCAGAAGTCACTAATGACAATAAATACTTTTTAAAAACAGTGCAGGACAGTCAATAGGGCAGTGAGTAGCAATTCAAGCTACTTTGCTTTGCCTTCCTGAAACAGCTCAATGTCATCTTGGAAGGAACAGTACAGACTCAGGAGATCTCACTTCATCCTGCTACCAGCACCTAGTGCAATGCAATACTCACTTTGTGAATTAGCAATTAAAAGTTGTTTATGAGGATAATGCATGTAATGCTTCAATTTTACATGAAGTAGTTCAGTGACAACTGAATATAATTATAAAATGGGTTCTTCATTCTTCAATTAATATCTTAATTTCAGCAGACAAATTATTATATCTTAAAATTTTCAATATCTTAACAACATTTATTATCAATACTGGAAGTCTAGAATTATTCTTCTGTTACAATAAGTGCCATACATGTATTTCAGTTCTGCAGATAGCTACTAGACACATGCTCTGTTAGCAACACATCTTAGTCTAATTTCATGGGATAGACTCTTCACTGGTGTGAACTGCTTAAGTCTTCTAACCCACATAACACAATTTATATTTAGAAAAGAGAACCACAGGCTAATTTTAGAAATGTTTTTTTACATTATTTATACTATCAGCCATCATATGAAGCAATTGTGTTATTCTCCCAGTATGAAAAACTACAAATTCATTTGTTTCTCCATGATTTGGTTACTACCTATAAACATAAATCATGTTAATGTTGTTCTGTTTTCTGTTGACCAGATCTACAGAGCTACAAACAATAGCTTGATTTAGTATTACCTGTACCTGTAAGCACCAATCACTATACAATTAGTGTGGTCACAGAGGGACTCGATATTAACACATATTTATTTCATCCATGTTAATGAACTAGGTCATGCTTTCCTAGTATGTGATGGCATTGCACAACTGTGCAATCATAATTGTCAACTATAGGTAATGTTAATCTTTGTGAGCATATCCATTGTGTGCAAAGTGTTGCATTGGCTTGTGTAACAGGCTGGTGGGGTACACCTCAAGCATGTTAGAGATGACTGTACACATTTCAACTCCAGAAAACCAGTTCACTACAGATACAGCGACGTGAAGCATCAGTATGTGTTTTTAACTGTAACACTCATCATTTTTGAATTATTTATAATTTGACTGAAGTATAAGATCAGTGTGTTAGTGAGGGATCCTGTACAATTAAGATGATTATAACACAAAAGTTAAAGCAGAATAAAGCAAAACCCAAAATTGCCTCTTATCAACAACCTTACCGTAATAGGAAAACAGACCACTGCATATTGCTTTGCCAGTCTTTCTTTCTTATTAATTCTATTTCTACATATTATTGCAAGAGATGCTTACTGAATACACAAATGGAGAAACAGGTTCTCAATTTGCCTAGGACCAAAACCAGAATGATACTTCATTAACCTGCTTTGAATTGTGCAGACAAAACTATCTTGAACAATTTACTTTAGGGACAATCCAAAATTAATTTCAGATAATGTATACATGTATTAGGGAATACCCAAAATCCATAGACAAATTGACATTGCTTCATGAAAATCCATTATACATGTTTGGACTGAGAATCAATAAAGATAATCTGAACATTATCTACATTACGCACAATTTCATAATTATATTTATACTTCAATACTATCAGGTACTGCAAGCTTCTCCCCATCCACTCCCAAATTAGGAATCTAGGCAGACCATCAGGTAAGAAGGATGGAACTTAAAACAAACATACCAACCAACCAAAAAATCCTACACACCAAGCAAAAAACAAACAACCCCCACAAAACTGTATCACACACTCACCATCCCCCAACCCACACCCCAATTTTTTTTTTTTCTGGCATTAAGGACAGACTACATTTTCAATCACTGCAATACCATGAGGATGATAGAAATTCCTGTAGTAAGCTGAGAAAACAGCAAAGATAAGGAAGTTAAAGGTCAGAATTACTGTTACAATGTACTTAATAAGAGCACTAGAAATCAAGGCAACTTCATCCCTAAATATGGACATGTTTACATAAAAATAGCTATGAAGATAATAGTATGTGATAATATGAACACAACAGTAATATGAAAGGTGATCTATATATCTGTATCTATGTTAATAAGGAAGTCTTTTGCCCATAGCTATGAAAATAAATAAAGAATATGCATCAGTTACAGTGACAAAGTGTGATCTGATACTTTTCATGGTATAAAAAGTGTTTGACCTTATTCTTAACATCTTTAGATAACTCATCATTCTCTTCTGTTTCTTTCTGGATATTATTACACCATACATGGAAATTTTTCTCAGTTAGCTCCCTGCTCTTCTTCTGACCAAGAAGCCTTCCTTCCCCCAAAAAAAATTATCGATTAAAAACTCCTTATCACTCAATTGAGCTACTTTTACTGTAAAATACTTAACAGCTTTTACCAGAACCATGTTTCAATTTAATCAAAAGCAGAAATTAGCAGTGGGTCTGATGAGTGAACAATGAAAAATCCTATTAGCAACAAAATGAGAAAATATTTCTGGTCACCATGTAGTTTTCATAAGCATTTCTTTAACCATAATTTCACTGCATTTGAAAAAAAAAAATAGTCCTTAATTCCTAAGGAACCTAGAGCACAAACTTGTGCATCTATGTCAGAAGTCTTTTTATCATGAACCACTACAGCCTCTTGCCCAGGAGCTATTTGTAGTTACACAACAGGGAAACATAAAAATGCCTTCCTCAAACTTTGTTGTGAGTTACAGCATCTATCCACTGAATAATGGTATTAATTATTGAAGAAAAGCAGGGCAAGATCTACTTATTTACTGAGGATCTTAGCAACTTAGAGGAGAGTCAGCCAAATCTAAATGTACCATAAACTCAGAGTATTTGTTTTCCTTGTTTCCTATACATGCTGTAGCTGAACACTCAATTGAGATTATAACTTCAGTTAAATCAATGGAAACAGATTACAGTATGGACAATCTTCTCCCAAATCACAAATAACAGAATTCAGCTCCTCTTAAACTGACTATAAACAGAAAAAGCTGTAACCAAAATAAACCACTGTCTAAACCCAAGTAAGCATTCCCTCAGGAGCCTGTTTGTCTGATGTTTAACAACATCAATTTAGTTAGATGGTACCAGTGGCACATGAGCCTGGGGCAAAAGCACTAAACATTGTCTTATGCTGCTGAATCATTTCATACGCTCCTGTTATTCATGATAAAGCACATTAGGAAACATCTTGTTTAATTTAGTTTATTGCAATGATCAAGTATCAACTTTATATGAAATACAGTTTTTGGACTAGCTGATGTGGCACAATTACATAAGTTGTTCTTGATGAGGCAGTCTTTCTACATCTTTAAATCATAGCTAAGTATTTTCAAAATACAAAATCCAATTTTCTAAAACTGATGCTTACATTTGACACAATTGTGCACCTAGACACTCAAATTGGCAGGGAGCAACTACATTTTAGGGTAAAGTGAAACTGAACCTTTGTATCCCACCATGAGGAGCTGGCTTCTGCTGCTCAAAGGCTCCCACTGTTAAGGTTGCTCAGTTCTTTCAGAATAAAACTAGCTGGAAGGTTCCATAATGCAACATTGATTACTATACTTATCCTGAGCTAATCTGTACTAAGAAAAAATTTAATCCTATACTAAAAATTGAAAGTCGGTAATGGGGCTCAAGGGAGGAAGATCTCAAAGACTTCAAAGCAAAACTATTTGCTCTTCAAATGTTCAGTCTATGAACAAATACACACTCTGCTGGAAATAAAGAGATCTTTTGGAGTACTTTAAAGACCTCCAGCATGGAGGAGCAAGCATACCCATTAGACTGAAAAGCTGATATTTAGGCTGGTATCAGGCAGGCTCCCACATGGGACCAGCAAAGAACTTCAAAGGTTCAAAGTCAATGGGAGCAGGATTCACCAACTACTCCCTCTGCCTCAACCACCAGAAAGACTGACCAAGGTTGAACTTAAATACTTCCACATCAAATACTCCTGTGCTATTAGCTTTTCAGTCTCAGATTCAAAGAGCTTTTAACATAAATTAGAAACTTAGGTTTGCTCACAGCATAATATAGCTCTGAACATTAGTAATAAGATGAACTGATTGGGGGTTAGGGGTTTTTGAACAGAAATTAATTACCAGGTGTGTGGTTTTTTTCCTGTGTAAAGATGTAAATGTCAAATAAAAAATCCTATTACATCTAAATAATGAAGGAAAAAAAAAGGCAGAATTTCTGTGTTGTGATAAACTGATAACTAATTGACTAAAACTGCAATCAAAGGAGGAACTGGATAAAAAAAGGTCCATATTTCCTCTGCCATATTCTTAAGAAAATAAAATCATATAATCATAGAATAGTTAGGGTTGGAAAGGACCTTAAGATCATCTAATTCCAATCCCCCTGCCATGGGCAGGGACACCTCCCACTAAACCATGCCACCCAAGGCT
>JASSUY010016994.1:8684-37063 GCA_032466535.1 Forpus xanthops
CACTGGTGTTATCAGCACTGCTCCCAAGCTAAAAAATCCAAAACACAGTGCTACACCAGCTACTGCTTAAAGAAAAAAATATGACTGCCGCTGCTGAACCCATGACATTATCTCTGGAAGTCGACAGCATCATACTATAAAAAGTACCTAGAACAGATCAAGAGCTGTCTTAATCTCAGTGATAAATAATTGAACATTGGAAATTTTTGGCTGTAAATACATTTAGATACAAAAAATCTAGGTTTAAACACAAATATTCAAATGAATATTAACCCTACTTCCCTCCCTGAACTCCCGACCTTGTCCAAGCTCTACCAGAAATTTGAAGCCACTGGTTTGGAGAGAGGGAAAGAAAGAAAGCAAGAATGAACTCTGTGAAATCTATTATATGGGAAAAAATATCAGATGCAAATAGAAATGAGTTTCAGTGTGTATACAGCAGAACACTAGCATTCAGCTGGCTGAGAAATCTGCTAGTGAATATCAACCTTCAGATAGGATTTTTTTTTTCTTGTGATTCAACATATTCCTTTTTCGTTACTTTAAGAAATATTGTAGAGCATGTAAAGCTCTGGATTTAATACACTAACAGCTTCAGCTGAAAAAAAACCATTCATGGGTACGATCTATAGGATGAATGGAAAGGTCTTTTGCCACAATAATTATTACCCTTGGCCCTCCACTGCTTGTCTTCCAGGAGGTGATCCTGAGACATGGTAAGGTTTACAGCAAGAAATCTATTGACTTTAAAGTGCTGAAATGTTGCTATTGAAGAACAGAAGAAAACAAAACCAAGCAAAGCAAAGAAAAACTACCCTATTGACACTAAAGGTAAACACAATTGAAATCACAAACTCCAGCAGCTGTCTGTTGTTTCAGGATCTGTTTCCTGCATGATACCCATAGTGTTTTGCAGGGTATATTTCAACACCCTCAAAGATTAAATTTCAATATCACACCCAAGGATGAAATTGTAAAAGCTTTGAGCTAAGTGGTAGAATTGAATCTTAGATGGAAATATTTCATCTGTGATTACAACAAGGGAACATGGTCTAAAAAGCAGAAACTGAATTAATTTTCTCCTTCCAATTTCTATACTGCCTGTGCAATGCATGATGCTTTACCTTAGCCAGTACAAAAGTGAGATTAAAGGGAAGATACATGTTAATGAAGAGGTTTTACCTTACTTATTTCCAAGCTCTGCTCAGTAGAGCAGCACAAATAGTGGTAAGCCATGGTGTGATCAGCGACATGATCATCAGAAAGGCAGCTGCTAAGGCATGAGGTACATGAGATCTCACATGTTCCTTTCTGTGTGGTCTGAAGGAGTGACATGGGCTCTGAGAGAAAGTGGTATACAGTCACCTATCCACAAAAATAAGCTGTAGTTTGATAAAAAAAAAGGAGCATCAATCACAGATGTTTTTTCAGTTGTCTCAAATAATGTCAGGTTTACAATTTTATCACACATAAGCAGACTATTAACAATGGTGTTGATGAAAAAAATTTGTGCTCTAGTGTTGTACAATAAAAGCAAATCTCTTTCTTTCTATCTTTCATGATGTTCATAAAATAGTGATTTACAGCTTCTATTTAAAGACGCACAACAGATCCAGTAAACGCATGAGCATAACCTGAGGGACTTTGTCTTCCTTTCCTCCCTAATTGGGTTTTGTTTTGTTTTTTTTGCCCCAGTTCAAAATTAGATTAAGTCTTCAAAGCAGGGACCCTGAACTCAATTATCCTCTCATTTTCTCCAGTCAAAGTCACTGGAGTTTCACTAACAGTAAACTTGCAAAAGTGGGTGAAGGATCAGAGTTGCTTTACTATGTATCCCCAAAGAATTCAAAATTATACAGGAGTGTGATAGAGACACCAAGAAAATCTGTTGCATGCTTACAGGGGTTGTTCCACCTTCCCTCCTGTCATTTCTTTCATTATCACATGACTACAAAAATGCTGCCCCTTGTTATTGTAAGGTTGCTTCCACTTAAGATGAAATTGCATTATGACATATTGCTTTAGTATGGTCAGTTATAATTCTGGCAAATGCATTTCTCATTCCAAACATGTTGTCCTCCTCCCTATCCTACAACTGCAAAAATATTTAGGTCCTCAAGTTAAAAATTCAACTTTAAAAAGAAACCAAACAAATCAACCTTCACTTAGCATGGTTAAACTTCATCAGGTTGGCATCAGCCCACCTCACAAGAGTGTCAAGGTTCCTCTGGATGGCATTCCTTCCCTCCAGTATATCAAGCGAACCACACAGCTTGTTGACATTGGCAAACTTGCTGAAGGCGCATTCAATCCCACTGTCCATGTCATTGACAAAGATGTTGAACAAGATTGGTCCCAACATCGATCCCTGAGGGACACCACTTGTTACCGATCTCCAGGTGGACATTGAGTCATTGAGCACAACTCTTTGCGTGTGGCCATCCAGCCAGATCTTTATCCACTGACTGGTCCACCTATCAAATTGATGTCTCTCCAACTTAGAGATAAGTATGTCATGTGAGACAGTGTCAAACACTTTGCACAAGTCCATGTAGATGACATAGATGACATCGACTGCTCTACCCCTCTCCATCAGTTCTGTAGCCCCATCATAGAAGGCCACCAAATTGATCAAGGAGGATTTCCCTTAGTGAAGTCATGCTGTCTGTCACCAAGCACCTTTTTGTTTTTCATTTGCCTCAGCATGCCTTTCAGGAGAATCTGCTCCAAGATTTTACCAGGAACATGTAAAAGGGTGTGCAAATACTGCTATGGAAAGAAACTTCTAACTGATCCTCAAAAATCACTCGATCATTCTCATGTTCTGTTCATAAATGGTATAGGTTACCTTTATAATTACCTTTACAGTTACCTTTTATTACCTTTATAATTTATTAGCCCTTTTATACATTGAACCTTAACCTAATATATGAGGTAATGCTTTATAATGAGCTTCATGTGTTTAAAAAGTGCTGCAGTATTTCAAATAGAAGTTGTTTTCACATAAGGTGTCTCAAAATGAGAAATATTTCTGTCTAACAATAATAACCAGGTACAAGCACTGTCAGCCTCAAACATAGGGAATAAAAAATAGTCAAAATAAAATTGTACCACTACCTAATAGTATTCCAGCCATATTTATAGATTTTATTGTTGCAATAAAATTTGAGGGGGAGAGGGGGATTGACTGATCTTCTCTGTTATACCTATTAGCTTTACTCTGGGTTTTGTAAGATATCCAGGCAAGGGGAACAATTAAACCAAAAATGTTCTTAATAACATGAAGAAAATAAGCTGAATATAGTATTTGAATCTCCTTCAGTTATTTCAAATTATAATTATGAAATTGGAACACTTACAAAGAGGCTTGCTTGCTTTTATTAGGCTGGAAATGTCCCTTTAACATTCTAATCTAAAACAGAATTATGCACACTCTCTCAAGTCTTGAAAAAATGACATGAATTTTAAGGAAGCAGTTAATGTCAAACACATTCTGCATTTCTCTTGAAAAAGTAGTAGGACTAGCAGTTTGATTTGGTTTTTACTTCAGTGTTATTGTGAGTATATGAGTAAAACCTAGATCAGTAACTCTGCTTCATTATAGATTATTTTTCTTGTTATTTATCTATACTTTAACAGAGAAAATACCACTTTACTCCAAGTGCATGAGTCATACCTGTATGATAATGTCTGATTAGTGGTCCAGGTGATTACCCCTCTACTCTGCTCTTGTGAGACCTCACTTGGAGTATTGTGTGCAGTTCTGGTGTTCTCAGCGTAAGAAGGACATGGAACTGTTAGAGCAAGTCCAGAAGGCCATGAGGATGATCAAGGCACTGGAGCACTTCCTGTACGAAGACAGGCTGGGAAAGTTGGGGCTGTTCAGCCTGGGGAGGAGAAAGCTGCGTGGAGACCTCATAGCAACCTTCCAATATCTGAAGGGGGCCTATAGGGGTGCTGGGGATGGACACTTCATTAGGGACTGTGGTGATAGGGCAAGGGGTAATGGGTTCAAATTTAGACAGGGGAAGTTTAGATTGGATATAAGTAAAAAGTTCTTTACTGTGAGGGTGGTGAGGCACTGAAACAGGTTGCTCAAAGAATTGAAAGCTCCTTCGCTGGTGATGTTCAAGGTCAGATTGGATAGAGCCTTAAGTATCATGGCTTAGTTGGAGGTGTCCCTGCCCATGGCAGTGGTGCTGGAACTAGATGATCTTAAGGTCCTTTTCAACCCAAAATATTTTATGATTCTATGTAAAATAATAGCTACAAAATTAAACTTTGGATTAACAGTGACCTACAAAAGAAAAGAAACTTTACAAAATCAACACTACAGAGAGATCAGACCTGCTCTAGGGATGAATAGTGCTTGTTTTAAGTTACTAACAGAGGTTCCAGAGATAGAAAGAAGAAGGGTTTTCATAAAAACTTATTAAATACTGTCTGCTATGTGTACAGAAAGAATGGCAATGGCCTCAGGTACTGTGAATTAGGCCAATGCAAAATTAAGAGAATGAACCAAGTTCAAAAGGATGAGGGAGAGCAATAAAATCCTTCTGGATTCTAGTGGGACCTGTTAATCAAGTACAAACAGGCAGCATAGAGATCCCCATCAGTTTCTTCTTACTCATATGACTAATAGGGCATTACTAAGGAATACTTCTAGAAATAAAGAAAAGCTGGAGCTGAAGTTAGAGTGGCCTTATCTTAGATGCTCAACCTGGTGTCTGACAGGCTGATGCCTAACCCTAGCAAGGGGCCACTTCTTCATCACCATCAGCGAAGGGTTCTCTTCATTAATATGGTGCTGTGCAGCTGAAATCACAGGGTGGAAGACAGCGACCAAAGTCTTGCTCTTCTCAAACCAGGGTCTCATAATTTCTTGCTTTAATAGACAGGAGTGGAATATAAAATGCACACAGTGTTTCAAGAGTGACCACTGACTCATATGCTGCATGCACTTCACACCTGACTGCTGGCTAGGGTTTGGCCCTATCCTCCCAACCCTCTGGACTTTTGGCTTTTGCATTGGTAGGCACCTCAGTGCTCCATTGCGGCAGTCAGACTGCTGTGCAGTGAAGGAGCACTGTGGCTGACCTGCAAGGGCTCAGGGTGGTGCAAGACCAATGAGGAAGATGTTCCTGGGCAAGACTGTCCTTACCTAAGTCTGGAGGCCTGGAGGTCACTGGTTATGTGAGATTTACACCCTCTGAACTAATCTGATTTAGTCCTCACCCCTCTGCAGCTACATTCTGTCAAAATGACATATAAGTAACAGCCACTAACGTGAAAAAAGTATAAAAAAATAAAAAGTTCAGTAGGACATTATCCATTAGTTTTTTTATTATTTTATTTATTGTTTGAAAACCAAATGGAAAGTCTTTACACCAGCTGATAATCAGTCAAAATGCAGATTTGACTTTTGACCTGTTTCTCTTCTATGTGATGCAGCAGTGACTCAGGCTGCATGTGAAGGGCATATTTATAAAAACACTTTTCTGATAATTTCTATTCCTGATCCTTTTTAAAGAGTATGAGTTTCAATACATTGCTATTACCCACTAATTTCATGGTCCGTGGCTGAACATAAGGTTGTAATTCAATTATGGTTTTTTTTCTGATATTATAAACAGCAAGAGTAATGCTGATTTACATTCTCAGTTCTCACTGACGACTATGTATTATTACCTACAATATAGGCAGTTTACAATATAGGCTATTTATAATATAGTCATAAAGTTATTCGAAGTCTGTCATGATGGAAAAGAAGAATTAATCCATAGAATGTAGAAAGAAAGGGATTACAGTGCTGGAGATCTCAAAAGGAAGAGATTACCAAGGAGAAAAACACAAGAAGAGTGTGTTCTCTAAAGAACTATCACTTGTAGGCAAGTAACAAAGTGAATGCAGTGTGCCCACATGTTCTACCTAGTTTTTAACCAAGAAAATGTTATGTGGCCAATCAAACACTAGCAAGTCATTGCATTGTAATATATTTATAACAGAATACACCTTTCAAATAATAATACATGGGAATTAATTGACAAAGTAATGAAGATCTCTTATATCTACTTATGCTTGTTCTGGCAGACATCTATTTCATGTTATGTTTAGATGAACAAGAAAGTGCCTTCATAATTGCAGTAGGAAAAGCTTTTGAAAGATGTAAAATAAATAGCTGTCCTGAAATTGGTACCGGAAGAGAAATATTTTGCAGAGCGATTAAACTTACAATTCACTGTGAACCATGCACTGTCATAGCGCTTGATCTTACAAAAAGCTGAACATTTTCCCTCTGCTTCAGCAGACCACTCATGCACGGATGACAGAGTCCCATGGACAGCACTGACACTATTCATGTGCTCACATTTAAACTGGTCCTTACACACTTCAGGTTTTGAACCAGGATGCACAGCAAGATACAAGAACAAGCCTTTAATGAAGATTGATTAACCAGCCAGACCTGAATTCTGCAGTCCTCAAGGTCAAGAAAAGTTCTGCTTCTTCACAGTCCGTGGCTCATGCTGCTTAAGGCACCTGGGTTCCATATTTAAATTATGATTATCTCACAGTCTCTAACACAGGCAAAACGTTCTTTGGTCTACCTATTGAAACAGATGTATTAATTCTACAGATTATACTCTGGGCTCTTGATAATAGCTTAATCCCCCTCCTTTAATTCTGTACCTGAAGCATTTAGGTCGACAGTGTGTATCGCTGACAGTGTTATCTTTGCTGCTATCAGCAGATCTAGCAACGTTCATGCTCTTGTGACGAGAAAGGAGGGACAGGAGGAACCTCAGATGCCTAGGCATAGGGTTTGTATCTTTACCTTATCACTAACTTATGTCTCAGAGACTCCCACTGTGTTGGCTGCTTCAAAAACAGTGAAGGCAGGAATAAGCCAGTAAACTTGTGACAAGGTAGACAGATCTACTCTCTCTTTCATGGAAAAACCAAAGACTGGAAATCAGCAATTCAAGAATTGCCTATTGGAAAGCAGGGATTCAGCCATGCAGGAAGCTCTTTCCACTAACATGGGGTAAACCCTCTGCTCTCTTTCCTGCTAAAGGAAGTTAGTTTTATTGATGCCTGATCACTGACTTCATGAAAACTAGAGCTTTTTCAGCTAAATTAATCTTTTTTTCATAATAGGGGAAGCTGGTCTGTAAAGAGAACAGCATTGATCTAACATCAGCAGAGAGGAAAATATTTGACCTGATGTTATACATTTTTATTAAGAAACTAAAATAACAAAAAAAAAATCACATGGTAAATGGATTAAAAACTAGTGAGCTAATAGATCTCAAAAGATAAC
This sequence comes from Forpus xanthops, assembly GCA_032466535.1. Taxonomy (NCBI): domain Eukaryota; kingdom Metazoa; phylum Chordata; class Aves; order Psittaciformes; family Psittacidae; genus Forpus; species Forpus xanthops. Next base: position 16,003 of record JASSUY010016994.1, read on the forward strand.
TATAAATTAATAATTTTTGAGTTTGTGTGTTTCGTGGGTTCCTCCAGGCAGCAGGGTTTCATTCTGAGGTGTGTAACACTACTCTCAGGGAGCTGGAAATAAACATAACATCACGTGGGTAAGATCTGCAGCTCACAAGGGTTAAGGATGAGGAAGAGTGAACAGGCACTGTCACTGATGAAGAGAATGGTGTTAAGCAGTGTTCAGGTGAAATACAAAGCAGGAGGGATAAATACAAACTCATTCAAGAATACAAAATGCAGATTATACATACAGGTTGGGGACGGGGTAGCATAGCAATCTGAAAAGAGTTTGGGGATCACACTGGACAATCTTAATATAAAAAAAACTAAGTTGACACTGTTCAAAGGACTAAAACAATCCCAGGATACATAAGCAAAGGAAATTTCCAATATATGGGTAGAAAATTATGTTTCAAGATGCAGTGGAAATTTGCTTCCTACTCTACATGGCCTGAAGCTTATTGAAAAAATAGAGTTCAGGGAGGAGCCATGACAAAGACTGATTGAAGAGTAGGAAGCTCTGCTTTATAATGCACTCAATTTTGGTTACCAAAGAAAGGTTCAAGGATGGGTAATCAGTTTATGAGAATCTATGTAGGGAAGAAAATAAGTACAAAATTCTCTGACTCACAGACATCCTACAAATTTTTGACTGTTAAAGCCTGTATTGAATTCAACTTTGCCCAAGCTACATGAAAGGGCTAAATATGAGATCATAATGGCTTCTTCTGGCCTTCTAAACTTTGAGTCTATATTCTACAAAATGCTTTACTTCTACAGTGTCCTATTTCAGATCCATGTTCTGAGAAGGTTTCTTCTTCCCTCTGACCTGGGAATTTCATTATAATAAGGGAAACAGATTTAGTAAATTGAACTAAATTTCATATACTGGCCTGGCAAATTTTGCTTCCAAAAGAACAGTAGATGTAAAATGTACAGGATACTTTACACTGTGCATTTTTTTCCCCTGACTACCTTTCACTTTCACAATCCTGTATGTGCAACAAAGCCATAAGGATTAAGCGTATGAGAATAACTGCATTTCTCATTTGACTGACAGACCGAAATATTGGAAAAATCTCCTCACCAAAGTAAAACCAAGAAAATCAAAAGTATTAAATTTAGAGTGGAATAATTCACTCTCAAATGTTTGATGGAGAAAAAAAAAAGAGACAGAAGGACTAGAGTAAAGGGAGTGGGGGAGAAGGAGAAGGTGTCTGGGTAGTTCATTCTTAATAAGACTGCTTGCCTATCAAAGCTCCCAGCTGGACTGCTTGCCCAGTGTATTCTGCTTTGGGGTGTCTGAAAACCACCCTACTGGCGCTGTTCTTGACTAGGGGTGCTTAGATATTCATTTACCCTTAGTGAGAGAATAAGAGAAAGTACATTCCCTGGAGGAGCTATAAAATGAATTGAAAGGATGTCTGCTTCTTATAGGCGCTCTTTGGAGGAGCAGCAAAAGGGTGCACGCAACTAAGCAGTGCAAGCCTTCTGAAAGCACTCTTGTGCTGCCAGCAGGGACCCAGAACAGCCAGAATGAGTATAGAAACATAGGAAAGAGCTGTCAGAACATCTCACTCTTTCTCCTGACAACATCCATACTCAGAAGAAAAAAGAGGATATGGACCACTGTACCACTGTGTAACTACAAGGCCAAGTGGCATCAGCCAGCCCACATGCATACAGCCTATAGTATTTCCCACTATAGCAAAATATGCTGGAGAGCTGATTGGAGCACAAAACAGACCCAGAGAGTGAGCAGATGAACATGGCACAAGTGCCTTTTCTTACACCCTGGCCATATGTGCACAGAATCCACATATCCTACTCTGCCACTCTTTCCATTACAAGAATGCACATTGTCATTGATTCAGCACACATTTCAATATGTCTGAGAATAACTCAGAATACCTTCAAACGTGGTAGCTAAGATGCTGTAAAAGAAAGAATTTCCATCCACTCTCATCAGACTGTCTGAATTCCTTTTCAATGAATAGAAAGAGATCATTTTTACCTTGACAACACTGCCGAGCCAGCATACTGTGTCTTTGCTTTTATTTAGTGTTGGACATGAAGAGATTTTGGAAGTACATGTAAAGATATTTTAGAAAGCGTAAGAATGAACCGTTTTGACATTTCTAGCCATTATTGCCATTTTCGCTGTGACCAAAACTTAGCAAATACACTGTGAATTTGTCAAATGATTGCAGTTGAAACAACACTGCTTTTTTTTTTTTTTTTCCTTGTCTCCTTGTATTTTTTTGTCAAACATAAGTTTGACTGAAAAAAAAACAACCCTGGCTTATATCTAGTCATCTCGTTAGAGGGCACCAAGGTTTGCCTGCAACCGGTGTGATGATGCCCATTTGTCAAGAGCCCAGGTATGAAGGAAAGGGACAGAAACACAATCAGTTCAGGTTTTGCCTGCACATAAAGTCAGTACTGAGCCAGGACACTAATTTCAATCCAGGAGCTCTGGACCTCTCCCAGTTCATTCATTTGGCATCCTGCAGCTCCGGGCCACACGATGACGGGAGTGTTTGGGGTCTGGAGCACATTCTTCCCCCTCTAGAGTTTAGAAAGCTGTGCTCAAGGCCAGGTCACCAATGAATGCTATGCAGCATGGACTGGAAAAGCCTCAGAGAGGGCTTTCTCTTCTCTTGGAAGCTGGTTTGGAGCTGTAGCTCTTGTGCTTGGTCCCCCCTTCAGCAGCACTTCAGCTGCTTTGCAACCATAACTGTGTCCCATGTTGTGCATTCCTGATCTTGACTGATTATGAACCTCTGCATTGTCTCTCTAGCATCACTTTGAACTTGCCTTATCACCATGGATTTGCTAGATGAATGTTAGTTTTGCCTGATAATGGTTGCTGTCACAGGCCTGCTCTGCACTTCTAGCTCAGGTGCCATGGGACAGCCCTGGATGGTGAAAGCACTTCCTCTGCTTGCCTTGCAGTGAATCTCAGCTGCCAGCTCCCCTTCCCCTGCACAGTGGTCAACTCTCACCTCTCCCTGTCAGACAATGTCCTTGGCAGAGCTTTTCGGTCTGGTTTTGATTTCCTACTCACTAGCTCAAATTCAGCTTATCTCAAAATGCCTTGAAATCCCTATTTGAGTTCAATTGCCTTCATAAAATTAATAATATTGAGTTGGCTTCCTGAAAATTGCTGTCCACATCTCAACTGACATCTCATCTAATCAGAGTTAGTGCTGGTATGCTCAGAACCAAAATGCAAGTGTGGCTGATGATATTAAATCAATGGAAATACATCTACTTATGTGGAAACAGACCCTCTCACCTCCAGTACTTAATTTCATAGATCTGACATGAGGTACTAAGGCTCAGTAGTGCAAACTCATCTACTCATTGCATTATTCCTCTTACAGGGGCAAAAGGAAGACTCCAGTCTTTCTGCCTCTCAGGCACACAGGGAATTATGTCTTTAAAGACAATAGAGGAAAGAAAGAATGAATTAATGAATAAATAAATCTGTGGAACTATTTGACAAAGTTAACACAGATATATAGCTTATGTAACACATAGCAGGACACTTGGGGGTTTCTCAGGAACATAGATATTGCTACATAGCTGCCTTGTTTGTGTGAAATTCCATTATATTCTGTTAATTGAAATTTAAGACTAACATTAGGTAGGAAAATCTAAAGATCTGGAGGATTGAGTTTACTCTGCAATGTTTTTAATCCCTATTTTTAATCCTTGATGAGTTTAAAACTGTTTACTGCTAACACTCTTCCCCTGGGACAGGAAACTAAAGAACTACCCCAGTGTCCAGTTAACTGTTGGGCATAACAGGAGATGACTACGTATACTCTTAGCTTAAACTATGAAGTATTTGAAGCAGAAGACACTCTTTTTGATCTTTGTCAAGCATGTGGTAATCTGAGGTCCTACAGCATTGTCATGAAAATTAAACATATTATATTAACATAACTCTCTCTTCACCAATTCAGAATCAAATCTTTATCCACCTCCACAACAGGTGAAGAATGAAAAATTTTGCTAAAAAAAAAATCCCTATTGATAAAGATAATATTTCTCAGCAAAGCTGAAGTTAGCCATAAGAAAGAATTACAGGTGAATTGAAATATTTTTATGGGAAAATAAGAGGAAGATAACTGTGTTTAGAAATTAATCCAGTACTTATAGCGCAAGTAAAGAGGAAAGTGAATCTATATTTAATTTTCTCTTCAAAGGTGATATTTTCCATATAGAAATAACAGACTGGTCCATTGTGATAACTCTTCTGAAGCAGTGAAATGTAAGAACAAGATTATTAACTTAGCAATCATACCAGCATATCAGGATCATAATTTTTGTTAGATTCTCTAAGGACTGTGATTTTCCTCAGAAAACCATCCAGATAGATAAATATGGTTTTCAGAAGACGTGCAAAAGCTTAGCTTTAGTAGTCCAGTATAGTTGTATGTATGAGCCAAAACTTCACACACATAGCAAGGATGAACAAAGAAGTGTTAAACCCAGCCTCTGAAGTTTACAAATTTGCCAAAGCAAAAAAGTTTGCCCGCTGTTGAGCTTAATCAAAAACAAGAGAGATAAAGTACTTCTTTAGGTAGTGGAGGCTCTGAATAGCCTTGCCTGGTTCTCAGTGGGGCATCTCCCAAGGGGGTTGGTGCAGCCGTTGCATGCATTAGGCAGATGAAGAGGACAGAGTGCATGTGGTGCACTGATCTCCTTCTGAAGGCATGATCAGCATTGCCCTGAAAGAGTCTTCAAGAAAAATGGACTTGCAGAACTGTGTTAGATGGAGTTGTGTGCAATAAAAGGCTCCTGCCAAGTCGTATGCCTGGCTTAGAAGGGCTTGCATGTGAATAAAGAAATTCTGCTCAAAGGTCAGGTGATTTAAAGGGATCTAAATCAGGAATGCGTTGTTGGGGTCATGGGAATTTGAGGGCTGTATCATCATTCTCCACACTGGATGTACTGTAATATTTTATTACCAACATGTATATATTTACACTAAAAGGGAGGTAAAATAACTGAAATAGGATTAAGCCGCTGAAAAGACTATAAGTAAAATTTATGCCACTTACTGTGATTTGAGTCTTTATTCTGCAAAATTCAAAAAAAGTGATTAGGTACAACTCTCTCTAGGAAGGTACTTATATGTACATTTAGTTCCCATTTGTGTTAGCAGCTGTTAAGCAACCATTTAAAACCTAATGTATGGTCAAGAGTTTTACTAAATATGAATTTAAAAACTGAGGCTTTAGTTACAGTAACAACCTTGGGAAGCTCAACTGTGAATTGTGATACACATAGAAAAATCTCCAGTGGGGGAAAAATTCTTATCCTCTTTCTTATGTCAAATAGCAATTTATTCTAGCCACTGACTAATTCAAGTGAGTATCAGAAATTGGTTGAAATGGCCTAACATATCTGTACTCCAAACTAGGATTTTCCAGGAAACATTTTGTAAGACCCAAAGTCTTAAGGCTTAGAGCAAATATTGCATATAGGAAGATAATAAACGTTAGAAAGGAGCAGAAATCTACAGTTGTCATTCCTCAGCATGAAAAATACAGAGTTCTTACTTTTCTAAAAACTTGATTGTTGCAAAATTTCTTCCAAGCAAACCCCCCTAACTTTTACTCTAGTAGAACAAGACAGTTTCCATTGCCTGGGTTCAAGCTAAACTTAAACACATTTTTTTTCAAAATCAAGCCTGCCATTAAGTAAAGGGTAAATTCATTAAATGTGGGTGTTTGATAATCAGAATTGTAGAATGGGTAAAAGCTGTGCTTTTTCATCCTAGACATTTACACTAAATGATTTCAGTTTTCTAGTAAGTGGGTAAAGAGTTCAGTCAAAACCAATATTGTTTAGTGTAAAGCTCGCATGATAAAGTACTTCTTAATTCAAGAATTTTTATATTTGCCATAGAGGAGGCAACACTTAAATGAAAGCAGCAGAAATATCAACTTGAATAACATATAAATGGATGCTTTCCTATTTAAAAAAAAAAATCCTTTTGTTATGTCATAATAATGATTACTTTCAAGGGCTGTCATTTGACAGTCCCACACAGTGTAGGAGGGATGAATAAAAGCTGCTTCTTCTGCCTTCAGGCTGAAGCACACAGCAGACTTGAACAAAAAGCGAGAGCAGAGAGGATGCTATATAGCATTCTCAGTTATTGCCTAATGAGTTGTCCTTAGATTTGCTTTTATTTTTCAGGGGCTTTTTAACAAAAGTAAGCCTCTATTGCCTCATAACCTTAGTGAGTAATATTTTGTGCTTTTAACTATTTGCTTCTTTTTGATCTGCCTCTTAGTAAACATGAGGCTTGAAGAATGATTACGTTGTCAGGAAAAAAAATAACAAAAGCCCTCCTTTTAGCTTGACTTCTCCTCCCCTGTAGAAAGCCAACACAAAACTAGGGACACTATCATCACAGATAATTTAAATCTCAGTTGCATTCTTGAGGTCTGACTGCCACTGACTTGCCGCAATTTACAGAGATGACTTTCTGACCCCTTGCTGACAGGCTAATGGAGTCCATGAAATCCTGCACTGTGGCTCAGTTGTACCAAATTGCACCTGGAAATACAATATGTGGATAGATTTCAGTGTCAGTGTCCAGTCTTTCAGCAAGCTTACACATGTATTTAATTTTACACACATACGCAAAGGCATGGTTTCATTTCAAGCAAAACTAAGTGCCTTAATGTATTCTCCTACCACTTATAGTATTTCTGTTAACTGTTCCACTCTATTAGTTATTTATGCTCCCAAAATGTTATCTGATACTATTTATAAAAGCTTCACTTTATGCTTACACAAAGCACTAGTCTGATTCATCTCCCATGAAAGTCCCTTTATCTGCATTACCATTGTTGTTGTAGGTGGGTGCTGAGATTTTACCAGCTGGCTAAAAACCCAGTTGTGTTCACACTGCAGCCCTAATAGCACATTGATAATAACCGTCACATCCAAACTCCAGCTTAATTACTGTCTTCCCTGTTGCCCCTGTGAAGTGTGCTGCTCTCTGTCAGCAATGAAGGAGTTTGGTATACCTGTGGGTATTTTTCTAACCATGAAATGCAATAGAAACAAAAAGTGAAAAGCATAGGGCCTAAAAGGCTTGTGGGTTGAGACAAGAACAGGAAGAGATCACTCACCGATTACTGTGACAGGCAAAACACACTCAATTTGGGAAAACTAGTTTAATTTAATACCAATCAAATCGAAGTATCGTAATGAGAAATCAACCCGAATCTTAAAACACCTTCCCCCCAACCCTCCTTTCTTCCCTAGCTTAACTTTACTCCAAATTTTTTCTATGTCATCAATTCACAGAGGCTCAGGAACATAGGGTCATTTCACCACATGTTGTCTTTGCTGCTCCTTCCTCCCCAGGGGAGGACTCCTCATACTCTTCCCCTTCTCCATTGTTGGGTCCCTCTCACAGCAGGACAGTCCTCCATGGAACTCTCCAGCCTGGATCCTTCCCACAGGCTTCAGCTCTTCATGAACTGCCCCAGCATGGGTGCCTTCCATGGTTGCAGACCATCAGGAATAGACTGTTCCAGTGTGGGTCCCTTCCATGGGGTGCAGTCCTTCAAGAATAAACTGCTCCAGTGTGAGTCCTTTCCATGGGTGCAGTCCTTCAGGAGTAGATTGCTCCAGTGTGAGTCCTTTCCACAGCTCCACTCTGTAGGACTCCTAAACCCACTCACCCCTCTATTTTATACCTGTCTTTTAGTTGTCCTTACCTATCCTTTAGTTGTCCTTCTTAATTAAGATATCTCTGGGTAGAGTGCAGACCATCTTATCTTTCTACTCTGAGAGCAGCCCTTATCCAGTGCCACACAATGGATGTCAGCCACCATGCAGGTTAGCTGAGTTTTTTCAGGCCTTTTCACAAGGTGGTATTCCTATGATCCTGGTCCAACCCTGCTAGGATGTCTGTTGGGAGAGATGTGATGCCTGAAGAGATGTGGTCTTCTGTGTCTCTGATTTTTCCAGTCCCTGAGCCATTACCTCTGCTTCCAAAGCAAACTTGGTAAAGTCTGGAGTCACTACCCAGGTTCACAGCTGCTGTCCTGCCATGCTTGTGTCCTGACTTCTATGGCATTAGTGCAAAGTAACAAACACAGGGAAAAAGTAACTCTATTCAGACATTTTTAGGCTGACAGATGCCATTTAACATCAATGACTCCAATGACGTGAAGTCTTTGAGAACTGCTGTTTGAAATTTTGCATAAATATATGTAAAAATATGTATAAATCTACAGGTGGTAATCCCTACTGTAATAGAATTAGACAAATCCAAATGAAGGAAAATTGAATGACCACATGACTGAAGTGTATATCAAACAAAATAGACTAGGACCATCCAAAGTGAAAAAGCAAAGACTGAGGCAGAGCATAGTATCAAAAATGCTGAAGGAACAGAACATGAACCTATCAATATAATGTAACAGTTTTAAATAAACGTTTTAAAATTATGCAGAAATGTTGAATAAGGTATGATTATTCACTGTTCTTCACAATAACAGAACCATTCAACACCAAATGAAACAGTCAGTTAACAGGTTGAAAACAAGACAGAGAAATCAAGCTTTTCAGCTTTACTACGAAGTCTAATCTGCCTTTGTTGACATTTCAGAATTGAGTGAAAGACAACGCATAAGAAAATCAGCCTTAACAGCTACATATTGTCACATGAATAGGCAACTGAAAATGACCTTAAGAAGGAATGTGCGGAGCATCTTTACTGTCTTCTGTAAGATGTGGCAGGAAATCCAGGCAATGTATTTTTCACCATTATGTCATAGAATCATAGGATCATCTGTGTTTGAAAAGACCTTTAAGGTTATCAAGTCCAACCATTACCCCAAAACTGCCAAGACCACCACTAAACCATATCACTGAGGGTCTCATTTACAAGGTTTTTGAACACTTCCATGAACAGTGATTCCACCACTTCCCTGGGCAGCCTGTTCCAATGCCTGATTACCCTCTCTATAAATAAATTTTTCCTAATGTCAAATCTAAACCTCCCCTGGCACAGCTTGAGGCCTTGTCACTTGGGACTTGAGAAAAGAGTTATTAGAGAGAACCTCCTTTCAGATAGTTGAGAACGATAAGACTCTCTTGGACCTCCTCTTCTCCAGACTAAACCACCCCAGTTCCCTCAGCCATTCCTTTTAAGACTTCGTTCTTCAGACCCTTCTCCAGCTTTGTTGCCCTTTTCTGGATCTAATCCAGCACCTCAATGTCTTTGTTGTACTGAGGAGTGCAAGTTATGAATGCTCCATCGCTGACAGTGTTCAAGGCCAGGTTGGACAGAGCCTTGGGTGACATGGTTTAGTGGGAGGTGTCACTGCTCATGGCAGAGGAGCTGGAACTAGATGATCTTAAGGTCCTTTCCAACCCTAACTATTCTAGAATTCTATGATTCAAGATGTGGTCTCACCAATGCTGAATACAGGGGAAAATAACTTCCCTGACCCTGCTGGCTGCACTATTTCTGATACAGACCAGGATGCTGTTGGCTTTCTTGGCTTCTTGTGCACAAGCTGGCTCATGTTCAGCCATCAGTCAGCACCCCTAGGTGTTTTTCAGCCAAACAGCTTTCCAGCCACTCTTTCTGAGACCTGGAGAGTTGCATGGGGTTGTTGCGGCCCATGTGCAGGAGGCAGCACTTTGCCTTGTTGAACTTCATATCATTGACCACAGCCCACAGATCCAGCCTGTCCAGATCCATAGGGATCTTCCAGAGCCTTTCTACTTTCCAGCAGATCAACACTCCCACCCAACTTGGTATTGTCCTTAAATTTACTGGGAATGCACTCAATCTCCTCATCCAAATCATGAATGAAGATATTAACACTGACCCTAACACCATGCTCTGAGAGACATCGCTAGTGACCAGTCGCCATCTGGATGTGATGGCGTTTATCACCACTCTTTTGTATTCTGCCATCCAGCCAGTTTCCAACCAGCAAAGACTCTTATTACCCAGGCCATGAGCAGCCAATTTCTCCAGGAGAATGCTCAGTATCTTCTCTTCTGAATGTGCTGCTAGTCATAGCAGCTAAATCATCATTCATGGCTCATTAAATAATGCTGATAATGCCTACAAAAGTATCTGAAAAAGTCACCCCATAGAAATGTATAGAAACAGATACAGGCTACTGTAAAGGCACATGCCATAGAGAAGGAAGACCTTTGCCTTGCCCCCAGCACACCCAGCAAGCAGTAGACATCCTATTCACTTCATTCAGCTTGTTGAATGCCCAGCTGACAGAAGGGATGTAGTCTCTGTCACAGAGGGCTTAAGCTTCACCAACTGGCAAAAATTACTGAAAGTGGATAATAGAGTTTTAAGGCAAAAAAAGTGATGTTATCTGATACAGCTCTGGAGATTCGTTTGGCAGCAGAAGCCAGAGAGCCTGAATTATTTCAAACTGGGACAGCATTGGGTGTTTTTATACACAGAGCAATATAATACTGTGAAACATAATATTCTTATTATTAATCTGGTATTTATGTGAGAAAAAATTGGTTATATCAAAATCATGAGAAAAATGCAATATAAAAATGATACTTAGATTCTTATTACTCTTCAGTATGTCATAACCAAAAAGTAATTTCAGGGAGTATATAACAAAACGATATCAAGCATACAATAAAATAATATCTTTTACACTTTGGGGACTGTAAATAGCTCTCAAAATAAAGCTGCCAAGCTTCTGGATGTCAGTGAAAAATCTACAGCAGCTCAAGCTAGGTGAAATATCCCAATTGCTTTATACTGGAAGAACTTCCTGTCTTCTTGTTGGAAGTCCTCAATGGAGTGACAGCCTCATCAGCCACCTATCACACATGTATTATACCTTGTTAGAGAAATATGTATTACCTTATAGATATATGATCATGGTTAGAGCAGAGCAATGTAAAGTAGAGATGCTATAGGAAATAATCCCCCTCCATTTTGCTAACGACAGAAATGAGTCTTTGAGGGCACCATGGGTGGTAAGTGATGAAGACAACAGAGATTGTTCTAGGTAACCTGAAGGTGAAAAAAAAAAGACATAGACTGTAGTCATAAATTAGGACTGGGATATCAGCCTCAGTATCTGGAATTAAGGTAACTACAGAATAACAACAGCAAAAACTGTTGAATATGAAAAAAAAAAAGGTAAAGTGAAATGGTCAATGCTAAAAATTATCATAAGCATGCCAAAAATTGTAAAGAAACTGTTATGGAGCTAAAGCCTTCATTGAGTTAAAAGAACAGATAGCTGTAAGGCATTATCAGGAGGAAAAAGAAGAGCAAGTTTATTCACTTTGGCTGGTTTTGATACATTTTTCCTCCTTCACTGGCAGGTAGGACGAGTCTTGTTATTATACAGAGATGAAGACTGTGAAGGCAAAAGAGTGCCCAGTTTCACAATCAATAATGTTGTTATTTTGGTAAAATCAGATTCTTCCAAATGTCCTCAAAATACATGAGAAGATCTCAACCCGGGGGCTGTTTCTTGCTTTTTTTAAATCCATGCAGCTTAATTAATTTTAAGTTTAGTAGGCAAAACATAGAGCAATTTCATTTAAATTGAATTGCAAAGTAAGGTATGGAAACCCTGTAAGCCCTATAATCTTTGCATGTTCTCTCTTTGCCCTAGGTAAAAACACAGAGTAGACCTTTTTCCTCTCAGATTACAGGGGATAAAACTAGCTGTATACCACATCTTGCATCTGCTGTCATGAAATATTTAACATGTTGCTTGCAGAACTTTGCTTATGGGAAACAACATAAATGTAGTATGAAATGGATCCTTCCACAATCAGGCTATTTTTCTTCACCTGTGATGACTTCAAGATCCTTTAAAGATCTTGAAAGAGAATTGGAGGCTGCTTTTCGCGGTGAGTTTGGATTTTTGGGGTTTGTTTTGTGGGTTTTTTTTTTTTTTTTTTTTTTACCTACACTGCAATATTAACATGGAAAAGATTCGCCTGATCCTAACATCCTCATGTTAGGTCTCACAGATAACTCCAAGGTTATTATTTCTCCATATTTCTCCTTGTTAGGTCTCACAGATAACTCCAAGGTTATTACTTCTATTATGATATTGTGAGCTAGGAAATGCTTGTTACTTCTAAAACTTCAGATTATTCATTTCTCATGGAGAAGCATCAAGATTTGCTAGCATAAATTATCAGATATGAGTCACAGGACTTATATACATTGTTTTTCCCAGTAACATTTAACTTTACCTTTGATAATTAGCAGCTGTTTGGGGTTAGGTTTTTTTGGATTGTGTTTTTTTTTTTTTCTTCCCACAATCTACAGAAATTGAAACTATTATCTAAAAACTAAAGTTAGAAACCTTCTAAAATGCTTCTGACACCTTAGTTCTGAAATTCATTGGGAAATAGTATGGACTTTTCCTTTTCATAAAATATCTTTAATGTGCAGCTATGACAATAAAAACTAAAAAAAAAAAAGAAAAGTATCTCTATATAAAGAATTCTATGTATAAAGCCAATGAAGCAAACTTTTGTACAGAAAGAAGGGAAGGTTTCTTTTAAGGGTTTATTTTTCCCTCCAGGTATAAAGGGAAGGCTTCTAATGTGGAAGTAAAATCAGTCTGGTCCAAGCAGAAGGAGGCAAAAGACTGAAAAAGGAATAATGATTTACTATTGAAAGGACAGTCAGACAATAGTGAGGAATCAAGAAATGGTGACATGTCACCGTCATTGTCGAGTCTCCCAACATTTTTAAGTTTTATAGATTTTTCTGTGGAAAAAAAAAAAAAGGAAATATTCCAAGACATTCTTGGATTTTATTCAAAAAGTCTGTAAGTGAAAGTACATTAAACTACCATACCTGAAACATCCTGAATGGAATTCCAACAGTTCCAAGCTTGCTGCAAAACCATTTAAACGCATTTAAGCAAATCATACTTCAAAACTGTTATTGGTACTCCCTAGCAACAATATTAACCGAGTAACAAACTGAAGTCACTGCAAAATCTTAAGAAACCAGTACAAGTACAAAAGAAATTTCACCTAAAACTCTAGAAGAGCATCCTAGGCCATAATACAATAAAACAACCTGTTTCATTGAAGTTGCTAATACTGGGCAGCATGTAATGAAAAATATTTAGTATAGGAAAGCAGGATATCTCAAGTTGGAAGGGAGCCATAAATATCAAGTCCAATTCCTATATGTGTACATCTAAATATACACACACATATATCTAAATCATCTGTACATTCTGTTGATTAAAATGTGTGCTAGCCTTACCATGAATCAATGCACTTCCATTTCAGATGTACCTCAGACATCAGAATTTCACTGATTTACTCTGGTACATTTGATTCTCTTTGAGACTGCTTGGATTCAGCCTTTAGCTAGCAGCACAAGTGCTCAAATATGGGTCAATATCAACATCCCCCTGCACTGGCATCATCCACTTATTGTCCCCACAGCAGGGAAAAGTGACATGTCTTTGTGGGCTGATGAAAAAGCCATCAAAGATGCCACTTCACAATTCCATCGGGAGTCCACTCTATTTAGATAATGGAGAAGATCACAGCCAGTTTGATGTAACAAGGACTAGCTGGAAAAGTGCTTAGAGAGGTAACAAAAGAACCAATTTCAAGATTTCTGAAGTGGTAAGAGTATTCACTTTGAAAAAACTTATTATGTTATTTATGCCTAGACTAAAATATTTAACGCTTTACAGCCCAATAATACAACTGAATTTTGACACTCTCCCATGTAATCCTTGGGATTACCTTAGTTTTTAATTGTGGAAGGATCTTAGTTTTATCCTTTTTCTTTTTATTCACTAAAAAGTTTTTACATACCCCACTTTTTTGGTTTCCCCATCCTATTGTAGTGCTCCCAGAGCTGTGGCCAGAGCTGGCTTCAGTGTAGCCTGGGGACTATACCACAGAGTGCTTAAACACCAATGTAAGGCACCTAGTCCTCAGCGTGACACAAGAAGCTTCTTAGTTTCTAAAACATTTCCACATTTTGGCCCAGTCTCCAGATTTCTGAGAAAATTTTGCATTTTTAAGGCAGCTTGTAAACACGTCCTATGTTTCTTGCCTGTTAATAGCAGATCAGTTTTCTTTAGATCAAATCCCAGTACAAATATGGTGTCTAGGAGTGAGGACACAACTACATTTCCATTTTATTAGCCAGAAAACACTGTACGGTGTTCAGCAGGGTCTATGTCAACTGTATAAAGAGAGGTACATAATCCAGCAGAATGTATGAAGGGATAAAGTCATTCCTTCAAAATTTTAAAAGGAGTTTGAACTGGCTGAGTGAACTTGTATTAATTCAGTGCTTTGCATCTCGTCAAGGCAGCACCTCAGATTTAGCGTTTCAAACACTAAAATTTACACTATTAAAAAACCACAGACTTAGTGACCCCTGAAACATAGTCTAGATATTGGGAAAGATTCCAGTTGTTTTACACCTGCGTAAAGTAAATTCTAGCACTGAGAACATCCCAAATAAAGCTCATCCTAGAAAAGAAGATGGCTTTTCTGCACACATGTGTCTTGGGGATCTTTCCTTTAGTGTTGTGCAATGAACACTGCTATTGTGCAGATGTCTGTGAGACATGATTTCATGTTGATTACAGCTACATATATAGTACAGATGTGGTTATTTACCGTAACCACACATATCTGAGAGAACTCATTTGTAGACAGGTCCACATGAAGTCCAGGTGTAATGTTACGCATGTAAACACCAGTTTGTTTATAGTGAATTGTCTTTATAGTTAATTCTGAAAAGAAAATACTATTTCTACATAAAAAAAGGACTGGGACTTCAGTGATGGACTAGGAAGTAATAAGGACATTAGGAAAGATGAAGGAAACAGGCTATGGAAAAATGCAATTTATAAAGTTTAAATATTGTAAATTTATCAAAAGTGTATGTAGGTGGTTTTATAAGTGTAACATCCCTTTCATGTCAAATAGAACATTTATTCCTGGTAACTGTGATTTGGAAATTATTACAAAATTTATATTAAAAGCCCTCAGGAGAAGGACTTGAGTGTGTTGATTGACAAGAAGCTCACTATGAGCTGGCAGTGTGCACTTGCATCCCAGAAAACCAATGGTGTTCTGGGCTGCACCAAAAGGAGTGTGACCAGCAGATGAGGGTTGGTGATAATCCCCCTCTGCCTCACTCTCATGAGACCCCACCTGCAGTATTGTGTCCAGTTCTGGGGTCCCCCACACAACTTGAGTCAAGCGGAGGGCTAGAAAGATGATCAGGTTGCTGGAGCACCCCTCCTAACAATACCAGGATGAGAGAATTGGGGTTATTCAGCCCAGAGAAGAGAAAGCTTCCAATACCTTAAGGGGCCTACAAGAAAGCCAGAGAGGGACTTTTTACAAGTGTATGTAGGACAAGAGGGAATTAATTAAACTGAAAGAGGGTAGATTTAGATGTAGATTAAGAAGCTCTTGATTATGGGGGTGGTGAGATACTAGAACAGGTTGCTCAGAAAAGTTGTGGCGACTCCATTCTTAGCAGTATTTAAGGCCATGTTGGATGGGACTTGGAGCAACCTGGTCTAGTAGAAAGTGTCCCTGCCTGTGGCAGAAGGTTAGAACTATGTGATCTTTAAGGTCCTTTCCACCTTAACCATTCTATGATTCTACGATTCTGATTTGGGGCTCCTGAAAATCGATGTATTTACTCTCAGTGTTTATAGTGAATTGTCTTTAAAAGTAATTCAGAAAAAAATTCTATTTCTACAGAAAAGAAATGTGGCAAAGGCTGAGGTTTCATCAGATATTTGTCTTCACATACATGTTTTGAACTGTTTGACTATTCATTTGGAATTCCAGACTGCTTTAGTATTTGTGTAATCCTGAATGGAAGCTGCTATCTACAAGTTTTGAATTTATTATCTTAAGCTGCACAAAAAGCCCATAAACCAACCTCCTCCCCTACCATTCTGCTATGGCTGATAGTCACTTTAAACATTCTAATAATGGAAAAGATCAGAGCTTGGCTGAGCCAGCTGTTAGCTTTTTAAAGCTAGTATATACTAGTACCACAGCAACAGGAAGAGGAAAAGAGAATAGCTGATGGCAAGGGGGGAAGAAAGCAAGCAGAAAATCCTTTTAATATAGTGCTACGCTTTGGAAATTCAACCAAAGTATAAAATGAAAAAGTGAAAATTCAAAGTAGCTGTAAAATGTGAAGCTATTTCAAGCCGAACAGTGCTTTGGAAGGCATTCCAGTATGACTCGTGCTGACAGTGACTAAGGCAGGACTAGCTCTAAGCTTCCCTGCAGCTACATTTGTCCTGTATCACATGTGCCAAGGTCAGCTGTAAGTGTCACAAAGTGCACGTGTCTCCTTCAAACAATTCACTCTACTTTATAACTTAGTGCACACATTTTTTATTTATGTCTCTGCAAATGAGGGAGATGGTTATGGCAGAAGAAAATTGTTCAGCAGCAGTGAAGGTCAGGAGCTGAACAGATTTTTTTGAACAAACCATCTCAGTACCATCTTTTTAATCCTCTGAGAGAGGAATACAGCAGAAGGGCTGTGAAAATTCAACTATTTCATTATTAATTAGCTCTTTTTCTTCCCTATTAACTCATATACTATAACAACTTCCACTTCTAAGCAACAGCCGTAGTAAAAGCCAGGGTCTGGCCTCAAGCAAGAAACATGTACTTGTCTTACAGAGGCTATCCAACACGATGAAGCCATGGAATCTCTAGTTGAAGGAAGCAACTACATATTTCTCATTGCCCTCATCCCTGTTGCCCAAACAAACCCCATGGGGAAATGCAAGATGTACCCAAAGCATTAAATCCATTTTCCATTTCAAATGTGGCAACTTCTCACTGTGTTTACATGGATATGTTCATGCAGATGTATGCTCACTAGCATCTCCCTAGCTCTGGAGATATATATATATATATATATATATATATATATATATATATAAAACCAAGACAACCAAAACAAACAAAAAAAAAATTTGGGCAAAAGGATTGTAGGTGTTTAAATTTATTCTTCATTTCACAGAGTAGATCTATGTACATCATAACCCACAAAAGACTGCACATATACAATGCATACATAAGACCTGAGGAATCAGTAAAATGCCTCAATTAAAGCATTGAGCTGGACAATAAAGTTGGAGAAGTGCTGTTAGAAGTAGTTAATAGTAAAATAACATGCTGACTGGGTTTCTCTAGTGCAACTGCCAGTACATGTGAACTAAGAGTAGCTGGTGCTTTACACTAAAACAATTCATTTGATGAGTATGGCAATGAAGACCTATAGAAAATTAGACAGCAGAAGTCCCCCAGTGTTCACAGGTATTCTTGGTGTGATTATTCAGTGAGGAACATAATTTCCAGGCACTAAGGGCTCCTGAGAAGAGCAAACTGAGCAGCCTTTTACGGTAAGATTTCTGCTCCAGTGATATCCAGTGTTTTTCTGGTGAAGTCTTCCCAAGCAGTATGGCCTTTCCTCACTGCAGCTGCTGGCTGTTCTCTCTACCTGCAAACACTACCTCAGGATAAGGACACTGACCCAAATGACTCTTGCTAGCTTTGCTGGTTTTTAGGCTCTTTTAATAATTCACGCCTTTGTAAAGAATCCCATGCACCATTGCAAATTAAAAATAAAACACCCTTAGTGACATTTTCCTTATGTAATTTCTGGGGAGCAGGAATCTTTGCAGAAAACTAGGGCTAGGGAAGGGAAAAAGCAAGTTTTTATCTCCAAGGTGTCTATCAGGACACACATAAGTATTAGACCCTCTACTCTGTGAGTACATCACTTTCTCATTCATACTTCTCTGTGTTTTTTTTCACCCATTCTGAGGGAACTGGACCTCAGTACTTCCTTGCACCTCAGAGATAGATAAGCATGTTAGGATAGGAACCTGGTGTGTCTCTCATTGCACTGAACTAGGCATTTATATGATGTGTGACTGTCCAAAAGCTCCTCAGCTCATGCACTGGCTTTTTCCTTTCAGGTGGCTCATTCATGAAAAAAATGTAAAGATAACTACACTGTACGTGAAAAACAGCATGAAAAAGAGTGTGCTGTCACTGACACCCACTGTGCTATACAGTGCCAAAATGTTAGATTGTTTACTTCACAATTAGATAGATGTCAGGCTCAGGAACTCTGAGTCATGCACTCTTCCTGATGAGAAAAAGACGTGGTCACCAACAGAGATTATCTCCACCTCTCTCATGCAGTAGCAATGGCACACAAGCTATCTTGCAGCACACCTGCAGAAAATGTTTCCAAAGTTAACACAAAATGTGGTTACCTTTGCAGAAGAACCTATTTCTATTTTTTCCCCAGATGTATTGTAAAATATATGCACTAAAGATCATTTTAAAGGCTAGAAAGGATTCAGAAGCTGAAATAATGTATTTTTATTCAAGCCTGAGATGAACTATTACAACCAACCACTGGTTTATAGCAATTGATTCACTTCAAGGTGCAAGTATTATTGTTATTTTTTTAATATTTCTACACAATTACTGCTTTTTATTTAATTCCTAATTTCTACCTAGTCATCACCCTCCATAGTGACGAAATAGTTTCAGGAAGTTGAATTTCACCCTATTATCTTTATTAACCATAGTTCTGAGCAGTCATGCAGTACTGACGCAAAAGTAAGAAGAGTAAATCTTTCTAAAGCTAGTTCCAGGGAGAGGTCTTTGGATTTAATGTCTTAAAGAAGAAAGTTGCAATGACCTTTTGACACAAAAAAAAGAGTCTCATTAAAACTCTGACATCAGTGAACTCTCTTGATCAGGATTGATTTCTATTTCATTGTGCTGTGCTTAATTAAGGAAAAAAAGAAGTAGTATCATAGTAAACTAGTAAAAGGTTATCCATTTAAGGGCAATAATATCTGCTCAGTCAAGAGATCTCACAGAACAACTTTTTGTTCCAGTTAAAGGTTTCAAACCAGTTCCCACTCGAATCAATGGGAGCTTTCTCCAACAACTTCAATGGCTGGTGATTAAGCCTGCAGAGAGGATATTCTTTCATATATTAAAGTGTTTCCAGATCACTCTGGGTTTCTTTGAGGTAAATTAGCAGTTTAAATAGAGAAGGAGAAGCCTGAGATAGCACACGGCCCGAAAGATTTCTGAGGTAGGAAATATGCAAAGAGGCAGAAGTCAGAAGTTTTATTCTAAGAATTCCTGCCTAAGACACATTTGTTTGAATCAGTCAACTTAGATGTGAATTACAACAGGTGGACACATAAGCATCCACAGAATAGCCAAAGGGTTGTCTTATTTGTGTTTGAGAGGGCATTTAAATGTATAAATAAAGTGGACTAACAGATAAAAGCAGAGCTCTGAAGGATTGCAGAAGTGGTGTTTTGCTTTGTTTTTTTTTTTCTTGTTCTTATTGTTGGATTTTTGTTTAGTTGGTTTTTGTTTTCATTTTTTTGTTTTGGAGTTTGCATGACTGTTTATTTGTTCCACAAGTGCTTGCGAAATTGACTACGACAGAACTATCACACTATATTTCCCTTAAGTCTTCTTAACTCTTGTAAGAATGCTTAAAAATAGTTAATTTTAAGGAAAGTTTGAAGAGTTTTGGAAGGGGCAATAAAACAATTTATCTGAACAGAACTAATATTCAGCAGAAACTTTGCCAGTGCTTGTGAATAGCTAGTTTGATTTCTCAAAGGAACGTAGCAGAGATCAGCAGCAGCCTTCAGTAAGCTGCCTTACCAGCTATTAACTGGTATGAAATTTGGTTCAATTTGATATCTTAAGCCTGTGACCTAACTCTAAATTCACCATACTGCATTCCTTCCACCTACATTGATCCACAAAATCAGAATCCTGTATTTCTGCTACAAAGCCACTGAATGTCTAAACATCTGAGCTACCTCGCATCGTACCAATGTGGAGCTTGAAGCTGCTGTCACTCATTGTGACCATGATGGTATGTGATAGCACCTTTAATAATGCCAGCTGAAGTCATCTTAGAACAAACAGCTTCTGCCAAAACAACCTAATTGCTGGGCTGTGCTTTTTTTGTCACTTGGTTTCTCTACCTCCATGTATGCTACATTCTTTCCGGCACTTTGACTCTACAGTATACAACAGTAAGAGGTTAAGTAGATGTCATGACATAGCCTTTTTTACTTGATTGTTTAGCCTTTTGCTTGGTTGTTTAGACAAATTCTTAGATGAAAGAAGTTCAGGGTTGGATTTGTCAACATAAAAGATAAATGATGTTTCACATGTGTTGGGGAAGCTTCTAATACCACTAAGGTAACAGAAAACTCAGAAAATTACAAGAAATTAGCTATTGTTATATTTATGTCAGGATGCTATGGAGGCTGACAGTATATTCACTGGTACGTTTACATTACATGACTCTGAGAAGCTTCTAAATTCCAAGAGGCATGATAAGTAGCAGGTAGATCTTTCTGTACATTAAGAAAGGAAACCTTAGGCAGTTTACAGATTTGAAGTGAAAAATTACAGGCATGTAGAGACCTTCAGAGTAAAGTAGTTAATGGCACTTTGGAGACTTTGCATCTACAGCCATAGAATCAAATAATTATAGAATAATTAGGGTTGGAAAGGACCTTAAGATTATCTTGTTCCAACACCCCTGCCATGGGTAGGAACAACTCCCACTAAACCATCTTACCCAGGCTCTGTCCAGCATGGCCTTGAACAATGCAGGAATGGAGCATTCACAACTTCCCTAAGCAACTCATTCCAGTGCCTCACCACCCTAAAGAACTTCCTCCTTATATCTAACCTAACTTCCCATGTTTAGGTTTGAATCTGTTACCCCCTATCCTATCACAGAATCATAGAACAGTTAGGGATGGAAAGGACCTTAAAATCATCTAGTTCCAACCTCCCTGCCATGCACAGGGACACCTCCCACTAAACCATGCCACTCAAGGCTCTGTCCAACCCAGCCTTGAACACCGCCAGGGATGGAGCATTCACAACTTCCCTGGGCAACCCATTCCAGT
>JASSUY010016995.1:0-61000 GCA_032466535.1 Forpus xanthops
CCCACCCCCCCAATACCAGCCCTGCCCTGAGGCTTTATCAAGTGTGTTTGTGCTTAAAATACTTGGTTTTATTTTTGAAGGAGGTTCTAATGCACAGGACAGTTTGCCTGAAAGAGTAATAAAATGCCGAATCCAGTCATTTGCAGAAAAGATTTCTGATGTTAAGCAATTTTTTTAAAAATATAACTCACTTTTTTTGTATAAAAGTGTATAAAGGACCAAATACTTACTGTCATCATTTGGTATCTTAGTGACATTCCAGACTCCAGACAACTCCAGCTCAGTGAGCTCCTTGGGTATTAGCTAGTGGTAATACACTCTCTACAGAGCTGAACAGCCCTATCAGGGATACCTCTGTATATACAGGGTGTAACATAGACAAAAGCATGCTATCTGCTTGTTTTCCACTTGTAATGTCAGATTTAGTTCTGTTTCTTTAACTTATGTAATACAGAGATTGTTGTTTGTACACTGAGAATCTGGTGAAATTAGGTTGATACAGAAGTTTCTTTGATCTTTTACTAAACTGCCAAATTCTGGGAATTTAGGAAGAATATATGTTTGAGAGGAGGATGTGGTCCAGGAACAAAATGTATTCCAAAATAACTCTGTAAAAATAGTATTGGATGCTAGTCACGATTAATAGGAGGGTTAAGGGAATATCATAGAATGGTTTGGGTTGAAAAATTCCTTAAAGATCATCTAGTTCTGCCCCCTCTCACCATGGGCAGGGATCCCATGTCATGCAATTCTGAGAATCTTGCAACGGTCTTTAGAAAATGTTACTTAGTTAATTTTTGAGAAGTTAGTGGCCCAAAACCTTTCAGTAACTTTCCAAATGAACCATGCGTGCTTCATTTTAATTCACTCTGAAAAAGGAACTTAAAACTATATGCATTAAGCTTATGTGAACTTGTACACATGTGGAGCTGTTGAAATGAAACATCACTTTCTGAATGACATTGCCACATTCTGAAATAATTTGGAGTTTGGAAGAGAGTTAGAAGCTGGCAATAGATTTACAGGAAGTAAATAAAGGATGTTGAGATAATAATATAAGAAACCACAAACCATTTCAGTTCGCGTAGTGCTTGAATTAAAGTGCATGGAAAACATTGAAGGTAAAGATGCTTTCTTAAGCTCTCCCACCACTTCACCATGAAAGTGATACTGGTGTGTGACCACCGCCTCTCTACTATCTTACCTTTGTTATTTATTGTAATAGCTATGAGTGAAGACTCTTGGTTCATGGGAAATATCTGATTTATTGTCATTATGGTTTTTAGACCTGATTTCAGCTTTCAGCAGAAACTTGAAAGCTGCTCATCTACTTCTAATCTCATATAGCCTTTTTATTGGTTCAAGGTTGTCAATCCTGTATTTTCAGAGGGCATATGTCCATAAAATCTGACCCTGAAGAGAGATTTTTATTTCTTTTTTAAATAAGATTACAAGTAGATATGCAAAGTAAATTGCTCCACTGCCTAAGCCCTTCTCACTGTTTTTCCCAATTGTTGGAACTTTTAAATGCAGAATAATTCTTACCACTAGTATTCTAAAAAGTCATAGGAATGACTTCACATTGAAGTAGTCAGGGCCATGGAATCAGTCCTCTCACTCTGTCCTCGTGAAGAAATTTAGTGGATTTAATTTTCATGTTGGCAATCTATTTGCTTTCTTGACAAATGTTATAGAAATATTATAGAAGTTTCTTATCCTTTTCAGTACAACTCCCAGGACTCAGTGTGAATTTTTGCTTTAAATGGGTGGACTGCTGAATTCCTGGGAATTCTGTCATGGGAAAGATTGAAACCCCATGTCGTGGGTTCAGCAGTAGCAGTCATTTTTCTCCTTCTCGGTAGCTGGTGCAGTGTTGTATTTTTGACTTTCGGCCTGGGAACATTGCTGATAACATCAGTGTTTTCAGTTACTGCTTGGTAATGTTTTGGCCTGACCAAGGACTTCCTGAGTCTCATGCTCTGACAGGGAGGAAGGGAAGCCAGGAGGAAGCAGAAACAGGACAACCTGACCCAAACTAGCCAAGGAGGTACTCCATACCACAACATGTCATGCTCAGGTTGTAAAAAACGGAGGGCAGAGACCTGGAATTGTGGGCGTTCGCTGCTAGGTTGGGCTGGATGTTGGTGGTGAGCAGTTGTATTCTCTTTCCTTGTATTTCCCTTGTCATTCTTATTATTGGTGGTAGCAGTAGTCATTTGTGTTATACGTGAGTTATTGAATTGTCCTTATCTCAACCTGTGGGAGTTGCATTCTTTTGTTTCTCCTCCCCATCCCCCCGGGAGCTGGGGGGAAGAAAGAGGGGGGAAGTGAGTGGGCAAACTGCATGAGTTACAGTGGCTTAAACCACAATACTTTATTGAGAGAAGAGTTGTGGGTGGTCCTGCCCCTGACACACCATGCAGCTTATGTAGAGTTCTTATCCCAAAATGATGGTAAAAACATTCCTAGTGTTCAGAGGAAATAGGTTGTGCAGTCTGTCTATTGGCTGATTTCCTTGCTTGCAGTACAACATGGTAATGAAAACTCTTGGTTTTGCTATTGCAGAACTTTTAAATGGAGTATTTTACACTGCAGCACAAAGTAAATCTGTTCTTCATAAAACTCAGAAAAATATAAGTGACTTAACTGTTTTTGTGGGACCATAGATTTATAACTTAGGGTGAGCAATCTGACAATGCTGACAACTTCCTGCAATGCAGAAGATATATAATTTCACAGAGGAATTTTTTCATCAGGCCAATTACTTCCTGTGAGTCCAAGTACATCCACAAGAAGATAATGAATCCGGGGATTTCAGTTGCTTTTGTGTCCCTAGGAAACTGTTTACTGTCATTTTAACTGTTTCAGCAGCTGAACTTATCTACTTTTTCAGCTTGCAGCTGTTGGATCTCTGCTGATGTATTTCAGATTGAAGCTCTTTGCACCAGCAGAAAGACCATATTCTCTCTCCACTCCACTGATAACAAGGAAAGAATGAGTCAGGATTAGGGTTTGAGTCTGTTATGTTAGTAGGAGATCAGGAAGGTCTGTTTAATAAGGGTGAGTGGTTTGTTAAATTTACATACCTTTGGCATAATTTTGGTTCTTCATCTGGAAGTAAGTGATAAGCATCTTTTTACTGGTATGCTTATAAAAGGTCTTCAAAGATTTGCAGAATGGATGCTCATTGGAAACAGTAGCATGTGGAAAAGACAAGTAGATGGTGTAAGGTAGTTTCTTTGCGTGTATTAATGACTCAAAATTCATTACTGTTTTCTAATATATAGGCAATAGAGAAATATACTGCCTGAAAATGAGAACAAAATTTGTCTGTTGCTCTACTGTAACCAATTAATGTCACAGGCACCAGAGAACAGTAATGGTGCAAGAATTACAGATGTTTCTATCCTTAAGGGTAAAACGAGTGTCTCCCCCAAGTTAGCTCACAATCATAAAGAAATGGAGAACTTGCGCTGTGACAATTATAACATCTATCTGTAAAGTTGCTTCTCTGTTATTATAACCACATCTTGGCTCAGGATTTTGTGAAAAATCACACACTTAAAATAAGTAATAAGGTTATCAGAAGATGGATGGAGATGATGCTTGGAAGGAAACACTTAGAGGAGCTAATCCAATGCCAGTGCATCTGTTAAAATGCTGTTAATTTTAGGACAACACTTATGGGAAAGCAAAGAAAATCATTTCAGCAGGTGGTATAAGGATTTTTTTTCTTTTTTCTTTTTTTTTTTTTTTTGTACATTTATGTCAAAATTTAGTTGCATTTTATTAGGAAAGGGCTTCCTTAAAATTAGTGCTCTGGAGCTTTACCTCCTATATAAATATTCCTGAATAAGAAAGCATGGAATGAATGCTATTTGCAAGCAATATTCATGTCAGAAGAGGACAAAAATGCACACTTTCATACGTTATTTTAGAAACTTCCTTGTTTTACTCCTGTGTTCTTGGCAATATCTGTGAAGACCAATCAACAATTTTTCAGCTGTGGACAAAGTGGATCTGTGAGGATGGCTGCATGCGGCCACTCCTCCACTTCTCACAGTTTCAGCACTGAACTGTGCAGATCTACACCAGATCTGGCTGTCTTCCCAGACTCAAGCAGTAAGTTCTTCAAAGGAAAACCTTGCCACACTATTCACAGGAGTACACGTACTCAAGAACCTGAATGTATGCATAAGCATATGTTTTTATGAAGCTTTTATGGCTTCCATGGAAATGAATGCTGTTTCTCGTTTTTTCAGATGAGGACCTAGTGTTCGGCTACCTTAGAAGGTGAGATGATTAGGCATTTATTTGTCCATGTTACAGGGCTTCATAGAAGTCTGTACCTCTCTATGTAGATCTGCTCCAAATACACAGAAGTTTAAACCCATTCCTGAAAGAGTACAAATAATTTATATCACAGCCAGGAACAGATCCAAGATCTCTTAATTTCTATTGGATATTATTAATGTCTTGCTGATATCTGTCACGTCAAACTTTCCAGGAAGCCCAGGAGTTGAGTTTGGTTTTAAATAGCAGCTATTACTCTGATTTCTTAGAATTAGCTTTAATCATTTTGGAAGAGCTGTATAGCAATCTGAAATGTCATCCTAATGCAATATTTTGATATAGCTCTCATGGCATATATGTTAACTCCTAGTTGCAAGCATAAGCAAGAATAGCCCTAGAAGAAAAAAGTAGCCCACAAAGAAGACCCCAAATCAAAGCAATAAAAAACTTCCAAAATAAAAAAAAAAAACCACACGTACCCCCAACAGCAATAAGACAGTGAGAAGAGTGAGAGAATAAAAAATGTTGATGTCCTGTCTCATGGTACTAATTTCAGATTTGTTTCTTGGCTGTTTCAGTTAATTTCTTTCCTGTTCTAATTTCCAGGAATAAATGCTGAGAACTATCAGTGCACTGTTTAGTCGTGTATTTGAGTCCTGAGAACAAAGTAAAATGTCTGTCTTAGTTTCCCACAAGCACGTAACATCTCTTCAAATCTACGTTTTAGTACTGGAGAGTTACTAATGTAATGGAAAAGGTCTGAAGGCTAAAAGCATATAGGCATCTTCATTTTACTGTGTTGTCATCTACCCTAACCAAACATTTGAATTGTGTCTTTGAGCTGATTTCTAATTAAAAATAAAAAAACAAAATTATGGAAAAAAAATGTAATATTGAATGAACTTTCTATGTAAGGTAGCAATCACACTTGTAAAATGGTACAATACAATTATTTACCATGAGAAAATAGTGAGACAGCCAGATACAATGAAACACCAGGATACATTCACTCTGGCACGGAACAATACATGTCACTTCATGAGCATCTTGCATTTATTTTGAAAAGCATTTGGTCACTGAATGTGTTGTGAATTAAAACTCAAATTACCTACAAGCTTGATATGTACATTCATATTGTTTGGGTCATTCTGCAGGAACTTTTATCGATAAGAATGACAAATGTGTAAACATGCAAATAAGTAAAAGTAAATGCAATGGCAAATGAATTTTCTTTGTGAGAGAGGTATGCAGTTGGGCCAATAAAACCATTTTTTTTTCAATTAATCTAGCTCATTTCTCCAGTGAAGACACCTTTTATCTGCTATGAAAATTGATTGATTTCTACTTCTGGTTGTCTTTGCACCACAGGCTTCTGCTGAAAATTAGTTCTCACTTGTAATGTTTTCAGCCCCAACTGTGTTCACCCTTGAAATCAGCCTAATGTATACACATATTTTGGATTGAAATACATACATTTCTTCTTTCAATTTAATGAAAGATTTCAGCCCTCTTGCTTTATTGATAGACCATCATGCAGACTTAACAGCTCTGCTCATTGATAAGAACACCTACTGATAAATTTTATTAACCTCCCACTTTGAAATCTTATTAAATCATTAAAATAGTTAGATTACAAAAGGTTATAAAATGTGTATTTTAAACTGTTCTCTTAGTTCATGCTGATTTCATTGCTGCCTTTAGTGATTATTGTATGTGTAGCACTTTGTCCAGGTCTGCTTGGACAGACCACTGCCTGAATCCTCAACACAACCTTCTGCTAGTCTCGTACTCGCTGTTAGTTTTGTTTACAGTCTTTTTAGGATATAAACATAGAAAGTGTTCTCTACTCAATGAGCACTGCATTGTATGAGTTATTTCTCAATTGAGACCAAATATTTTCTCTCCACTGCATGGGCATAAAGACAATAGAGCTATGTTGTTGGTCATTCATAAACTGAGCTGGATAAGACATTGGGGTTTTGATTCTTGTTGATGGTATTGGCTTATCTGGAATGTTTCTTAGTTCATGTATTTGTCTTGTATCAGTGGTGAGGGTGCATTGCCACGATTATTTGCCATTTCATTAATTTCTGCTCCTCTGGAAGACAAGAACTGAACTCACACTCAGGCAGATTTGGGTCTGAAGGGGACAAGTCTGAAAGTCTATTCTCTTTATTTGGATGAATCTGGGCCTCAATCTATCCAGACTTTTTGCTATCAATTAGATAAACAGGAAAATTAACCTCTTTAGATTACAGGTGTCTAGGAATTTAAAACATTGTTGGAAGTAATATTCAACTTTATAATTGTGTTTTGGAACAACCGCTCTGCAACAGGAGAAACGTGCATTAGTATCACACCAAAAAGAGTGAACAGCACTTGTTTATTACCTGATCTTTACTTACTAGATACATAAGAAAATGTACTTCTTATAAATACATACCTATTATTTGGCTGCTTCTAAGTAAAATTTCAGTCTCAAGTGCGTTATGCATGAGAGATGCTTGGCCTAATCTCAACACGTTTTTCTTAAAATGAATGCTTTGAAACACATCTTCTGATGTCGCATTTCTTTGAAAGGTGAGGGAAGCAATCTTCAAATAAATTACTGCTAAAATGTCACGGAATGTGTGAGAATAAACTACTATAGAACACAAAGTGTTTTGTGTTATTAGAAAGCAGTGACATGAATATTAAGTGTTGCATATCAACATACAGAGAATTTAGTGTGGAATATGCTCAAACTTTTATTTGAAATAAACTTTTTCACCTTTGAACAGTTCAAAGACTTGAATATAGATGGATATGGTGGATAGAATATGTTGAGAATAATTTTGTTAAAACATCCTTGATATCTCCTATTTCTGCCTTAGTTTATTTTTTCTCTTGAAAATAGCTATTGTAGTTTAAACTAATGTCACTTCTACTTTGTTTTCAAAAAGCAAACTAGTCTTCCAAAGATAATGTGACAAAAAGGGTCTAGAGAAAAAATGACCATCTCATCTCCGTGTCTATAGATGCATACACAAAATGGCTGGAAGTGTAAAGAGGGAAATAATATTTTACTAACTCAGTTTAAAAGAAAACACTGGTTTAGAAGTTTGCTAACTTAATCTAGATCTCGTTTTTATTTTTAGTTTATAAACCCATGAAATCAGGGGCTGGGAATGAAAATGATAAGAGACTTTATTGCAGCAGCACAACCAGACACTACTGTAATATTTTATTATGATAACCCATGATGAAAATTCACTGTTAACTTGGGACCATACATAATAAAATGCAAATGCAGATAATGACATTAACTCCTTTGCTTTATAGGGTGGAGATTATAGTAGCAAAGAAAGCGCAGGCTGGAGTGATTGTCAGAAAAGCGTTCTTTCCAAATGACCTGGTGACCTATCAATTTAATTTTATTTTGTTTAAATTATATGTATTGAGATTCCAGCCATGAAATTGATTGCATAATGGCACTCCCCCTGAGCCTGGGGGAGCCCTACTGCAGCAGGGATGTTGGAATATGTCCAGGCTTTTGTGGGTGTGGAACCATAAATACCAGCAGAGCTCTCAGCAGTCCCTGCTGCCAAGGAATTTCTTCATCTTGTTCCTACATCTCTGGTTATTTATTGATATTTTATTTCTGGGGATTGCATATTGGTAAGCATGGATCTCTGCCAGAGATGATCTTTAAGGTAGAATAGGCTAGCTCCAGTGAGCCTTTATTGATTTAGTGCTTATTGGGGAGGCAATATAGCATCGGCTGTCATCAGGTGATGAGACAGTCTGTGTGCT
Organism: Forpus xanthops; assembly: GCA_032466535.1. Taxonomy (NCBI): domain Eukaryota; kingdom Metazoa; phylum Chordata; class Aves; order Psittaciformes; family Psittacidae; genus Forpus; species Forpus xanthops. The sequence continues at coordinate 8,086 of JASSUY010016995.1, forward strand.
TCTAAGTAATGAGTTGCAACAAACTTGAGCTCCTTTCATCTTCTCATGTTATAATGCAGTAACAAAGTACAGAGAGGATAAGTACATGGCTTAGATTGACTGGGTCCACAGCCGTTAGAGAAGTATATTCTCCCTTGGCCATTAGCAGGTGGAAGGTATAGGTAATAGGTATGTGGTATTTAAGTGTTGTACATCTTAAAAATCCTCTTAGCCTGATCTGTGTTTGATCACCTTTTAGGATCAAAAGTGTTCCCCTTGTGAGTATTGGATTTCTGTATTTGCTAAAGAAACTGAATTTTTAAAGTAAGATGTACTACTGATATCTGAGCTTGGAAAGGAGAGTTTCATATATAAAACCACTCATCTATCTCCATTGGAAAAGAGGGCTGGAAGAGGAATTTTTTTCTTTGTGTGAGATTTTGTGGTTAATTTGACTGTTATTCTCTGTAAGCTTTTGTTCCATGTGCTTTGGTTATGCAAACCCATCAAATCTATATTATTTTTGTGTCACTTTCCAGGTGAAATAGCAAAATCTATCTGAATAAATAGAAATAGGTATTGCTTTTTCCATGCATTGCATTAGATCTCTTTCCCACCTTATCTTTAGGAAAGTGAGCAATTCTCATATGACAGGAGACTAATTACAGTTTCAGGGATTTCTTCACCAAGCAAGTCTACAAATTCTGATTAACAGCAACACTGATGTCCTTCAAATACAAAAATGCAGCGCACTTTTTGAACCTCTCAGATAAGGCTTGATATTTTCCAGCTGTCCAGGAAGATTCTCAGACAAGAGCACTAGCAGCTTCTTCTCAATGGGAGTGATGAAACTAGGCGGCTCCAGCGATTAGTAAGATTTTTCTAGGCCATTAGTTCAAATCTGATTCATGTTGTCCTCTTAAAGCTCTTTTGGCTGGAGTAGAATAAAGGAAGTAGGAACCTGTGTAGTTGCTACTAGTAAAAAATGCTCATATCAGAAAAAAAAAAAAAAAATGTTTTTTGCTGAGGAAAATTCAATGAGCCTTTAAAGTCAGACCTCAAATTTCCCCTTTATTCCCTCCCTGTGTCAGCCTCCTCATTGCTCTTTTTCTGGTGTTCTCTCTGTCTTCCAGAACAGTACGCAATAAAACTGCGGTGTTGAAGTGCTTTGCAATAATATATTGCTCTACCTTTCACTAAAGCCCAAGTAAGAATGTTAGATAAAACCTAATATTAAAAACTGGAAAAAAAAAAACCCAACTGAAAGGCCTTAAGTTTGTCAGAAATTATCGTACTCATTTTAAAGGTGAAATAGCTGAGAATGAGGGGGTGAAGAATAGGCTGTTAATGGGTGTTTTTTGGGTTTGGAGTTTTTATGTTTTGGGTTTTGTAACACATCTATGCTATGTAATGTTGGAAAAAGTGTTGTTCCCACCATCCCTACCAGTGATAAATATGCCCGGTACATAATTGGAATCAATGTTGCACAGTGGTTGTCTATATTCGTCAATTAAAGGGCAAACAGGAACTTACCTGATATAAGTACCAAGAAAAATAAGCTTTGTTGCTTTGTATCCCTTTCTGTGATGTTCAGTGGCAAATTCAAGGCAGAGTCTGACAGGGTCATTTCCTTTCAGTGTCAGAGGTCTAACTGATGTGGATTTTCTTCTATGACCATTTTGCTTTCCTCGTAACTTATCTATCATTTTGCTCTGTTTTTCATCAATTTAGTCTGGTGAATCAGAACTTCCATGAAGGATTTTAGCCTCACAGTTACTGAGCTACTTAGTCATTGAAATAAATAAATAAATAACAACTCTTCCAATTTGACACATTATAAGTACACGGACCATATGGCATCTTGTTGAAATAACTAGGTTTTTTTAGTTTGCAAATACTAACTGCAGAATTAAATGCTAGCAGTTTTTCTACTTTGGTGATGAGGCAAAAAGTGAAATCACCCCTTCTGCATTACATGCTTCCTTTTGATCCCCAATAGGCTGGAAAATTGGTAAAATCTCAGCTTTGCTCATTTTGTCCCATGAGGGGAGCAGATTCATCTGTCTTTATCTTTGCTCTTTCCCTTCAAAAGACTTTCAGCTGCCTGGAGAAAAAAAAAGAAAGTTAAAATTTGATTTGGGTTGGCATCAACTTTAATTGAAATTGAATCAAAATTAAATAAGAAAGAAAAAGAAGCTAAATTAAGAAGCCTGATTTTAGGCCAGTTTGTGATAGTTGAATATCAAACAGTCATAGTGGGTCTTTCTATATATATATATCATTGACCACCAAATTTTAATGCTTTATTTTTTTCCTGATCCTGGGTAGACTAAGATATCAGAGGAGGAAAGACTGTTCGCCAGCCAGTGACACATTTATTACTACAGTTAATGTCACAGATGTTAAGGCAATCCTTGTGAAAAGTAAAAAAGCTACTATTTGGTGGAATTCTGCATGGAATTATTTCAGCACCATATATCTACAAGTAACTGTATGAATTTTTGTTTCTGGTAGTACTCTTAAAGATGTGTTGTCTTATGCTCAGAGCTGTTCAGGTGCATTTTTATTGGATATCATAATACAGTTTAGAGCTTAATTAGTTGTAGATATTTCATCTGGCAATCCATAACTCAAGCTAGTAAATCTTATACTTGAGATAGATTTTCTGTTGATTTTTACTAATTTCTTGAAATCATTAATGTCGCCTACATAAGAAATCTGAGGATCCAGCTGAGTGAAAGATTTGAAAAGCATAGTGGGAATGTTCTGTTGGCATTCACAGAGATTTAGTTAGGGTTGAAACGTTTTAAAAACCTGAGATCAAGCATAAATGCTGACCTCCCAGCACGAGGTCAGTTTGAATTAGACGTCTCACTTTTTGATGGCCAGGCATTACTATGGAAAGAATCCCAACTTTCTCTCACATGTACCCATTTCAAAACTGGTCATAATGAGCTGCTGGTGAGAAGGAATAATTTCTCTTACACTTGATTTTTATGTGTATCAGAATGATTAGAATCTTTTAGGGCCTTTTTTCAATGATAAACCTTCAAAGACAATGTCTGCAGCTTTCTTTTATAGGTGCAAGCCTGTGAGTCCTGACCATCTTATCCCAAGTTGCCTATTTACAGTCTTGACGAAAACTGATTAGCTCTGATTAGCTAATGGATCCCTGATTAAAATGTCTAATTAAGAAAGTTAGTTATTTTATTCATGCAGTCAAATTAACTTCCTCCCACAAAGACAAAATGAAATAGTTGTACATGCTGTGTGTTTGATTCTGGAAGGTGCACAGTGTTCCCCAAGCAATAAAAATTTAGAGCATCTAAGCTCCTTTTATTAGGTATTGCAAGTTATGCAGGCTTATGCCACTTTAATGAAAGGTATTTGTGCAAATAATGTTTTATTGAAAACACTGGTTTATATTATAAAGCTATGAGTATCTTGATATTGCTATTTTAGTCATGAATTTATGTCATGCATACTTAACCAAGTTCAAAAGATGTATCATTAGGTATTAATTGACAGAGTAGCTTTACTTCAGAATTTTTATTTCCAAAGTAGAAATTTAGTAATATTTCTCAAGTGGTTATTCTTATATTGGGTGATGGCACTTTTGTTGATTAATTAAAATGCACAGATTTCCATAGGTTTTAATGGCTTTTAGTAATAAGGAAAAAAGTGGATTGATTATGTTGTACAGATGAAACAAAGTAATCTAGTGCAAGATTTAATAAATCAGTGGGACAAGTCTGTCCGCTAACTGATGTGCCTGACAACTAAGTATTTCATAAACTTGCTATGCATCAGCTTGGCCAAAATAGGATCTGTATTCAACTATAGAAGATGCTCAGTAGTGGTGCAGATAGAGTGCAAAAGTTAGAAACAATTTCCAATTCCCAACAATTGGGTATGCTTTTGAACAAGTTTCAGGAGATATATCCTCATTTCCAGAAGGACAATGAGAATTAATGGGCTCTATGGGAGATGGAAAGAAATCAGTTACTTTTCTGAGGAACTGCACAGTTAATTGCACTTAAAGCCTTCATTAAAATTGTGCAGTCCATTTCTTAAGGATGCAGATTTACAGGGCAAGTGTGGCATCCAAATTATCTATCTATAGATTTATAAATCCCTTAATACTCATAGAGGTGATAGACCATGATGACTCTGAGGAACTATTAAATTCATCAGGTCAAAAGGAACTTCACATGAAAAATTTTAGACCTACATTAAGAACTGTCAGACATTTCTCCAGCATCTTAGCTGCTGGAACCATTGCTTTTGCTGCTGGTCAAATTGAAATGTTCATAAACAGTGCTCTTGTGCCATTTTTAACATGCTCTTAATTGATTTTGATTTCAAAAAAACGTTTTTTTTGATATGATGAAAAGAGAATTCATCAGGAGTTCTGTAAGCCACTGAAAACTTTGATTTGATATTGTGGATGAGAAAATAGAATGGAGGAGGAAAAAGTATAAGACCAGTAAGAGGCAAGTTCCCTGAAAGAAGTTAGAGTAGAAGGAAAAATATACCTGATAAGCATGGCACAATAAATTCCCAGTGTCCAAAATTTCTTCTGAAAATGAAGAGGAAGGAACAAAAATTCCTGTTACACCACTATCCTTGCTTTTTTTTCTTATTATGTACCTACTATATATCACCCCTTAGAGACCCATCTACACCTACTTCATCTGTCTTTCTAGTAACCCTTGTGTAGAGTCGTGTCACAGAAAGAAATAAAGGGGCAAAGTGGAACATCACTGATAGCGCTGCCCAGAGGTAATTTAGTGGACCATGACAATATTCTTAAAAGAAATATATGGATGCCTGTTGTAGCAAGGGTATAGAGAGAAACAAATCACTTCTGCATGCGCTGTTGGTGTGGGAAGCTTCCAATTCTCCGTCATTACATATGTTATTAGAGAGCTGAGGCAGGCTCATAATGATCCTGAGCCTTGTTTTGGATGTTAGTCAAAACATTTAACCTTGTCACCTCCCTTTAACGTTCAATCTCAACCCAGGAACATTGAGAAGATAAAGGAACATGAAACACTTTGCATCCTCTTGATGATGGAATGTTTTATACACCAGCAAGGGAAAAGGTTTTGCTATAACTCAGTTCTTTTGTTTCAACTAGTTACAATATAATAAGCAACTCATAAAGGGGTTTAAGAAAAGCCCATAATAGGTTAAGGCTGTTCTAAGATTTTGAAACAAGGGAAGATGTAGATGTGTATTTATGTATGGGAACAGCTGCCATTGATGGAATGGGAAATAGTTTTTTTGTTTGTTTTTACTACTTATTACTAACAAAAGCAATAACAAAAAACAAAATGTGATAAATTCTAAAGTACTTCTGTGAAGAAGATGCCAGAGAAATGGAAGAAAATTAGTATAATAAAATGCCAGATTCTAAGAAAAAAATTCACCAGATTAAGGAAAAGAGATATAGAATACTTAGATTATATCATTTAAGAAGAAATTAAGTTGACAAGCACAGCCTTTCAATGGACTGAGTGTACCAAGTGTGAGAGGGAGTCTTTACTGGAATTTACATAACACTCTTCCAAATCACACTGGGAAAAGAGGCCAAAAAAAAAAGAGTCATAGAGGACTTGTTTCTAGGACACTCTCATTTTAGTGCTGCAAACCTACCAGGTACTCTTATGTCAGAAAATGATATCAAATTGGTATTGAATTTGTCCAGCAGTTGGAATTGCCTGCTCAAATAAATCACTGTGGGTAATACTTGTCACAATATAATTTTGATGTTGTATAATTTCTCATGGGACATAAGGATTCATTTTTATCCCCTAATTGATCCAGTTGCTTCCAAAAGAAATCAAAAAGGGGAGAAGGGAAGGTGAAAATTATGGTTCTCGATAAATGGTAAGTCTTGTGCTGTTCATGCAGGTTGTACAGTATAGTTCACTACTAGTACACTCTTACAATGCTCACTAGAGTGCTAGAAGCAGCTAATTTTTTTGTTAAGGGCTGTCTTTTAGAAAGCAAATAGGAGTTACAATTTAGCTGATTTCTGACTTCTTTCTCCCACAGAAATTTGTTTCCCACTGATTTACAACATTTAGAAACTCTTATAAACACACCACAACAGCTCAAAAACACCAGGCAAATCATATATAAGCAGGATTTATTAATTTTTCAGTGTTATCACTTTAAGTTTCTGGTTTAACATTAGGAAGCCATATTTTTCTGCACCGTGACTGTTTTCTCTACATGAAGATATATTTTCACAAGTATTACATTTAGCATGAGCCTTTATTGCAGCAGAACCTGAACTGCATTCCTCACACATAGGCTTTGCTGCAAGGTACCTGGCACACCTTCATAATGCTTCTTAGCAGTATTGTGTCTCAGAGGGTAGATATTCTCAGTGTCTCCACTAAAACCAGTATTGCAAATGATCTGTCACCTCTAGCAGCCACTGCAGAAACAACTATTGAGGGTATTTTACTATTAAAGATAACATGAAGATAAGGCAATTTTCACACCCAAAGACACGCGTGATTTTTCTCAGGAAGGCTCATTCACATTGGTTTGCCTGTTAAGTAAGGAATGGAAGGAAAGAATAGGTAGTTGTTTTTTGTTTCTTTTTTTCGCTAGTTTGATTTTCCATTCTTTGTTTTATATAGCCATGTCTATTTTAAGAGTGCATATCCTTAAAAAATGAATAAAGCCCGAGTATTGCAGTAGTTTGATTTTGATAAACCTTAAATTAAGTAAGTGACTCTGGTGAGCAAGGGAGCTAACAATATCAGCAATATCTCCTTTTTCAGCTTGTCCTTCTTCATATCCAGCATTATATTTTGCCCTTTGCTGTCAAAATAACCTACTGCTCATCTTGTAGAAGACTTTTGCAATCCATAAAGCAAAACAAAAAGAGAAAAAAAATGGCGCTCAATGGGCAATAAATCCTCCAGGAAAACATATTTATTAGATACTCATGTTGCTGAACTGTGTCTGGGAAATATCTGCAAGTGATACTTTAACCATGTTGTATTGCAAGGCAAATATCCAATCTGCATCACCTTTTTCCATGTTGCCTTAGAGGTGCAAAGTCAACATTTACAAACTAAATGCCACCAAAGGCTTCATATCTGTTGTCATGATCACTTAGCCACACGGGTAATGACCCATAACAAAAAAAAACTATCATGATATTTACCACTTCAGCTGTATACAATTAAATTATGTAAGTTAATGAGTTTTCTTACTGACTGAGACTACAAAAAATATTCATTTTTTCTTCTGTTTTCTTGAGGGAGTATGATTAGTACCCCTTGGTTGATGGGTCTTTGTACAATCACTGCCTTGAAAATTTCAACTGTGATTTAAAAGGAATGCAGATGTTAAATCTTCTTTCCCAGTGGAAGTACATATATTTATATTTACCTCTTTAGAATCAAGGTACAGATCTCTGTTTCCTCCTAGTGATGATTTGTAATGTTAATGATTCCTCCTTCAGAATAAGATCCTTCAGAATGGCTACATGGTATCCAACCGATGTTAGAGGGGAAGAAATATGGAATATTTACTAAAAATAGATTAAACTATTTTTCAATTCAGTATATTTCTCATAATTTGAGAACCATAGAGAGGCATTAAGGAGCTGGGACCTACTGAAAACCAGCCGAGACAGGTGCAAATAAGCCCTGGTGCTCTGCTGTGTTCTGGTGTTAATCAGCCTCTTTTCTTTTTCCTCTCTGGCTGCCCAAAGCCCTTCCCCTTCCCCTCACAGAGCTTCCTTGGAAGCAAGATTATCTGAGCCCAAGCTCTAGGGGTTGGGCTGCTTGCCTACTTTACCAATACAGAGACACATTATCCTTTGCAAAATGGAGTTCTACTGCAAAGGGAAAATTGCCTTTTCATGCTGGTGAAATATGGACAAAAGGCTGATGCTTATTAATGACGATGTTTGGAAATAGCATCCTAGCTTTAATATCTTTGAATCAAAATCTTCCTCAAACTGAAAAAAAAAAAGTAGGATCCTGGTATTTGTCAGCCACTTCATTAAATAAGTGAATACAAGGAGCTTGTGGAGGGGAGGAAAGTCTAGTAAAATCTCACCAACCTACTCTTACACAAGCAGGGAGGAAACACTTCTGCTTTCTGAGAGCTTTGCTGAGCCTGCTGTATGGCACATCACCAGTACACGGGAACTCATGATTTGGCCTTTGATTTTTTGGTTGATAGATCCTGAGTTCTGTTTACGCACTCCTCTCTCCCCATTCAGGAAATGTGGAAGGTGGGCCCTAATGATATATGCAGTATGTTTTGCAGATTTGTACAGAGAGAGCTGCTGTTTCTCTATGTGTGACCTTCGTATATATGTGTAACTGCTTGAAATTTGAAAGGTACAGGACCTCTAAAGAAGTTGTGGGGCTTTTAGAAATGATTATTATTTTTACCCAGTAACCTCCTCCTCACAAGGTGAGATGGATGAGGCCAGAACACCATAAAACCTCAAAGGGTAAAGGACGCTATATAACATCAGTGCATTTTTCCAGAAAACATCAGTAATGCATCTGGACTGGGTTATATTTTACTAGGTTTGTTCAGCTACATTTAAGCACAAAAGGATGAAAAAGACAAAAGTACTCTGCCTTGAAAATATATTCAAGAGAAGGCAACCTGCAGCACCCGGAGACTGGTTTATATCAAACTGTGACTATGCAATGAAGAGTTCTTAAACAGTTGTTTTTTTCCATTACTTTTCTCTCACAGCACTTCTGTTGAATTAAAGCTTCTTGAGAACTGCACATGAGCAATGCGTCTTGAGGTCTGCTTGTCAATAGAAATGTTTTGGTAAAATACTGTATATTATTAGTTTAAGTTTGTTGATGGAAATTATCAAACTATTTATAGAGGTTAATCCTGAATTTGTTGTAAAGAAAAGAAAAAAGTAATAACAGTACTGTAGTATTAATGGTTAGCTTTCAAAACTCAAAAAGGCAGAGAGAGCTGAGGCTTTAAATTTGGCTTTACAATTGACAAAGTCCATCTATCTTACAGTTTTGGATGTTAAAGGGTGGATAAAGCACTTTCTGTGTAAATTCAGAGGTTATGGACTCAGAAGAAATAATTGGATTTGTTTCTAAGTTTTTAGAGGCATCTAACTTTCCTATTCCACTGGCTTTCCAGCATGAGAACATGGTACAATGATCACTCAGAGTTTTGTTTACCTTCAGAATTAGTTTTAAGTGTCATCTAAGATCTGCCTTTTGACTTTATTTGAGGCTGCATTTTACCTGGTTTGCTAAATTCCCTTATTCTTCCCCAAGAACCTCACGATTACTTTTTCTTCCTCTCACCTTGGACCATCTCTATAACTCATTAAAAATCAGTAGATTTTTGCATTTCTATTAAATTAATTTTAAAGATAACTAAAAAGTATAAAACTCTCACAACAATATATAAGCTTTACATATTTATGATGGGACTGTAGACTTCTGCATGATAGCTTGTATTGTAAACATATCTGTATTGTATCAGCTTATTAGTACTGAGCAGTTACTACTGGTCTTTACTTTGTCTCAAGGAGTAGGAAACCATGCTCAATATTAGTGTTCTTGATCTCCAGCCTGAGTTCTTTGCACGTAATGTTGCCCCTTCTGGAATAACTTAATTGAATTTTATATGATTGTGAAGCTTGAATAGTATTGTAGAGGTTAAACAAAGCTAAAGTTTGATTCCAGAACAGTAACAGTTGTGTGATACTTGTTTTAACCTGGTGGGGTTTTTATTAATTAAATCTTTCTGGGCAAAGGATGCTACACTTTGTAATCTTTAAAATGCACAATAGATTTCATGACAATATATAATAGTAACACATATAATAATGAGAGTGTGAAATATAAGGCCTATTCTGGAAATTAAACACTATAAAGCTTATAGATGAAAATTAGGTTTGGCCATGTATGCAAAGATAATTTTTCTAATTTGTACAGAGTAGGAGCAGACTGGTAGTTGTTCAGCAGGAGGTAAGACTCTTGGACATCCAGTGTTGTCTCAGGGGGGAACCAAAGAGCCTCTGTTTCAACCTCCCTCTGTGCTTTTTCACCAACTCTCTCACACCTGCAACCCATCTTATTCATATTTCACCAACATCCAAATATTGCACTTGACCCTGCTTGACTTGATCTGAAGTCAAGTGGGGCTACATATCTGTGGCTTTGCTTAGCAGTGGTTTAAGATAATTCTTTGAGTACTTTGGGGATGAGCATGTTTGTAACACCTTTGGGGATGAGCATGTTTGTAACACCTAAATTTCACCTGAAGACCGAATTCAACTCTGCACATTGAACTGAGAGCCATCCTCTGAGCTGGACTCATTTCTGTAGCTCAGAAGCTCTGAGTGAACACTCCTAAAACAAGTGGAGGTTCCCTTTGTTCATGGGCCTTTTCAGCAAGGACCATTGGTTAGACTCTCTGTTTGAAATGGAAATATGCTGATTTTGTAATAGGTTTTTACTTTAATGTGGCTATTTATGTGCATCCATTTATTTTTCTATGCTGATACTATCTAAAGCAGAAGTTTTAAAGATAATTTAAGCAGTAGAACATCAGTGCACTTCTTGCTTCAAGACATTAATGCGCTAAAACTTTTCAGTTATCATAACAATTAGACATGAGCAACACGCAAAGATCAGATTTTTTCAACCTCATTTCTAATATTTCACCCTATTAATTAAATTATTACTTTTTTTTTTGCCAGGAAATAGTTTTATTTTGTGCAAAAAAAAAAAAAAAATAACATTTATGTGTTTAAAGTCCCATCATTTAATCTTTTCATAATCATAACCACAGATGTCTTAAGCCAATCTGTGTTTGAATGCTTTGAAAAGAAATAGTTGACTCTATGTATCATTGTCCCCTAAGACCTTATTAGTTTTAAAATAGTCTTAAATACAACCTTCTGCAATTACTTTTATAATTCACTTTTACAATTAATACAGAAACCCTGAAGTATGTATTTTGCTGGCTCATATAATTAATTGTTTGGCAGTGATAATCTATCACTTCACGATAAGATTTGCCTGCATATTTAGAATTTGCATCAGTTTAAAATCTTTCAAGGGATTTACATTCATTGTTCAGGAGCTTACGAACCTGAGCCTAAGGTCAAGAGGAAAATATGTTTATATTCTTCCACACATGGTGCTGCTCATTGTGAGACTTGCAAAGATCTGGTCCTGGCTGGCACCATCTCACTGCATCTAAAATTAATTTATACTCAATCAGTCCTCTAGTTCAGAATACTTATCTGTATCTAATCCATTCTCTTCTTTTCATGCGTGCACATGTATGTACAGTTTCTGTGAGCATGAGGGAGTGAAACAGATGGTTTTAACAACAAGATTTTCCACTGCCTTCTATTTAATATAGTATTTTCACAGGAAAATAATCCCTCACATGATTTATTAAGTATTTCTTGAACAGGAAACCCAGTAAGTATCCAAGTCATCTTCATTTCTCCCCCAAATATGTATTATATCATCCAAACATAACAGTTAATAATTTTCTGAGCAAATAACCTTTTTTGTAGTTGTCACCTTAATAAGCATATTGTTTTTACTTTTAAATGCTTCATTGGGAGTTTGCCACAGGCATATTAACCAGAAATTGGTTTGTATATTGTCACCTAAATTGCACAGAACAGTGCTTTAGTCTAACTAGAAAGAGTTTGCCTACAGCTGGAAGTTTCAAAGGGACAGTGATCATTGAGAATGAACCTACTCCAGTGCAAGTTTTTCTTCTTCAATGTGTGGAAGAAAAGGAATGACTGAGCATGTGTGATTTATAATACTGGTTATATTAAGATGCATAGAGTATGCACTTCTAACTCCAGCTTTATTAAGCTGCAATGCTGGCATGTGCTTTCATTGATTTAAAACAAACTAATCCCAGTATTGTCATCTTTGCTTTTACGGGTGGTGGAAGAAGCCAACACCATTAAGACCCAATCTTAATTGTTAAAAAGAAGCATCAGCCCTGTGGAAACTCCTCTCAGAGAACTAAAGAGCCTTGGCACACGTAGTTGATGGAGGGAAGTCTAGAGATTAACAGAAGTGTTACTGTGAAGAATCACTCTTTCTGGCGTGTTTCCATAGTCTCCCAAAGGACATGCAGTCAAATGTTTAACCAAAGCTAATCCCTTCCCCGATTACCATTGCACAGCTGAAGCTGTAGCAGGCAGCCAATAACAGCAAAGCAGTTGCTTTACTCTAGTCCATAGAGAAAGAGTCTTGACATATGGTATATGGAAACCTCAGCAATTCCGAAACTTCCATTTACTTTCAAAGTGCTATTATCCATGATACAAAAATGCCCTTTCCAACAGCAGCAAGAGGAATCAGTTTGTGTGTGTGTGATAGAACACTTTAGTGGCAAAGGCTAATAGAATACACTGTATAAAGGACAAAGTTCTGCCAGGGTAACTCACTTGGAATAGTCTGAGTTATTCTAGTAATATCACTGTTGAGAATAATACACATATAAAAGTTGAACAACTAAGTTTTGGGCTGATTTTTTTAGACTGAAAGGGCATTGCTGTTCAATTTTTGTAGGGACCTGTAATCCTTAGCATTTGCTTTGTATTTTGTTTTTCTTATCTCATGAGACCTGGAATAAGAACCAAGAATAAGCACTGCTTAATTTTAGTGACTTAAACAAATTCATTTTATCATTTCGTCAGGCTTATGGATTTTTTTTTTTAATTGTATAACATAAATATTAGTTTTGCAGATAAGAAATTCAATTAGCATTTCAAAGGGGTCAGATTCACTCCCTCTCATAGCAAGTTCTTATTAGCTTATTTGGGATAATTGGGAGCCTTGGTGAAATTAGACAGACTAACAAAATTAAGGGGCATACGTAAAGAAAAAGATGGTAATGTTTTATTTTGATATAATATAAAATGTTTCCCTAAACCCATTCCAAAAGCTCTTGAAAATTTGAGGAACAGGGTATTCATAAATATCAACAGTAGTGCTTTACTTGATAGAAATGAATGCATTGATGTCCTAGAAATCTGAAAATTCTAGATAACTTTTAAATCTGGAAAAGTATCTGTATATGTCTTAACTTTTATGCTTTAATTGAAATTCAGAATTTCATGTGCAGTGCATTTATTTCTTGCAGAAGAGTTAAGTTTGGAAAAATGGAACTCACTCTGTTTCAGATACCTTATGTTTATTGATGTTTGGGAGACAATATTTTGAGTCTTGCTTAACTGTGATTATTCTTGACCATATTCTTAAAGTAGTAAATTCATAGGAGAAATGGCATTGCAAGAATTTACCTGAAGAACTGCCATGCTTTTCAGTCTTGGTATGACCTGCACAGAGGAGCAACATGGTCCTGCTATATATTAAAGACCTTTGTGGCCTTTGGCCACCTGCTTACATGAGAGTATCAAGGTAGTGGAGGCTGCTTGAGAGACTGGTAAAAAAGAGTGCTGTCGTAGTTACCTATCCTGGGAGAAAGATGGATGTGCAGCTGAATCTCACCTGGCACATACTGACAGGCAGTGAGCAACTTCCACTGCCTTCATCTGCCCTCTAACTCCTAGGTAGGAATACAGCTACAGCCAGGGCACAGAGAGGTTGTCCTTCCTCTTTATAGCAAGACATGGGCTTAAAAGTGCCATCGAGACTTATGCATGGTGCAGTAAAACAAGCCTCCAGTTTCATCTCCTCTTTCAGAAAAATAGAGGGGATCCAAAAGTGCCATCTTAAAGTGAGCAAAGGTGCACTCTGAGTGAATCCATTCTACCAGAAAAGGCCAATTCAGCAGGGTTTTTTGTTAGGATCTTCTGTTTGCTTGCTTTAAAGATGCTTTTTATAAAAAGGACAATAAGGAGGGAAGAAGAGGAGTTCTGTTCATGCAGCAGTTTCTAAAAAGCTTAATAGAAATAAAACCAAGTAATAGTACTACTCAGGGTAACACACAGTAATACAGAAAGCAGTAGGTGCAGTGGCTGAACAGCAAAACCAAGCATTTGTGGCAACTTTTCTCTGTCCAGGTGGAGATTAGTAACCATAACAGAGCAGGCAGTTCTCCCAATGCTCTTTCTTAATGGGTCTTATTTTCAGATGCATATTTCACATGTGGTTAATAGATGTCTGATGTCCTCCCTACCCTACTTCAGTAATATAAATCAGTATTTTGTCAAACATGTCGGAGTTCTGATGTCTGTGTCTAAGACATCTTTCAACTGCCCCAGTATTATCTGCTAAATGACAACCTTCTCATAATGAAAAGAATAAATAATGTGTAATGTGAATCTTTATGATTTTTATTTATTTTCAGGGATTGTGACTTTGCTTAAAATTAGTGCAAAATGGTGCAAAATATGCACAACTGCTAGCTGGCACAAAGATTTATGTAACCAGTACTTAGCATGTGTGAGGTTTGACTTTGTTTGGCTCTTATCTTAGTGGTGACCTGCCTTCCTAGCCTTGCATTTAGTTAGTAACAGCATGATAACCCTTCTAAAATGTAAAATATTGCAGCCTGTCTTTGATGCTGACATCAGATTAAATTCAATTTCTGTGTAGGAAGATACAACTCTTTCAGACTACAAAGCAAATGTAGTCTTACTGGCTTTTGACTGCTCTATAGTAGGAGTTAATGTCCCAAGTTTGCTTCAGAAGTTCTGCCTTGAAGACAGCAGATGTGTTGCTAAAGCCATCTGGCTCTTTTTTGAATATAATTTGTATGCCTATAAATAATCACCATGCATATGGGCTGCATTTCAACCGTGTGTTCCTCAAAGTATGTAAGTTAAGATAATTTATTTCTTTCAGCCTTACAAAAGCTTCTGCCATACATTCCTGTCCTCTTGTTAATATTCTTGCAAATAATCAGAGTAAAGAAACATCTTACGTGTACTAAAAAGCTAGAAAGGTTGATTAGATGAGGAAAACTAAACCACCCCTTTAGGCTTAAGCAATCACTGACTTTTGTTCACTATTTTCCAGCATTGGAAGTAGCAATTTAGATTCCCAGAGGTGATTCCTCAAGTCTGCACATGTGGCATTAAGAAGAAAAGTGTTGGAGAAGGGATGTAAACAACCTCAGAGATACTATTCTTCTGAAATTATTTCTGCATAGTATGCAAGAGCCTGATGTGTGAACTCTTGATCACCTTTCCATTTGGGATTCTCTTACTGATCAGCTGCATAGTTATGACTCATATGCACAGTAGATTTCCTAAGCCAGCACTAAATTTGGGTTTGCTCTGAACTGAAAAACAATCTCAAAAGCTTATAAAACAAATATTTAAATCAATCCCTATTACTTGCATGCTTTTTTATTAGCTTCTGTGATTTTTGCTGTAGAGCTCTCCAGTCTGTATTCTTTAGAAGAAAATCCCCATAATTTGAATATAATTTATTCATGTTTGTGATTGGCTCAGCATCACAAATAAGGAAATAAAAATGGATGTCATCACATCTCTAACAAAGGGAAACTCTGTTTTTTTATTTGTTAGCAGAATAAAGAATTTATGAAATCTTTCTAGAAGGCAAAAGGTGTTATTACACAAGTACTTCTGAATGCACAGATAATTTATAGACTGCTTAGCTATCTATAAAATAATTATTTTTAATTAATATTTTTTAAATTAATATTTTTTCCAATTTTAGTATGGTGACCAATACACTTGGCACTGCAGACCTGCTTAAGATCTCTGCGAGGAAAGAACAGGAGTTTTTTCCTATTGTAGAGCTCAAATGTCTTCAATTCTGTTGTGGAGCTCCAGCTCAGCATCTATTTATGTGCCTTCGTATATGAACTATGCAAGCAGCCTTTTGAATTCAATAAAGTGCATTTACAATGTCAAACCATCACTTAAAAGAATTTTGTGGAAATGGAAGAGCGGTACACAGTATTTTAGAGATGAGTTAGACGTTTTGCTTAAGAACTTTAACATTTTTATTTCCGTTTGCTTAGGTGTAGTAACTTAGAATGCCTTTCAGGTCAACTCAGATTAAGTCAAATGAAAACTATTTTTTAATAAGTACTATGTAAATATACATTTAAAGGTCATACATATAATACAAAAGAATGTAATATTCCACTTAGCTTTTCACTTTCCTTACATCATACTAGCTTTGATCACTTCAGGCTGGTTAGCAGTCTTATGAGCAAATGCTTACAAACTCACAAATGTCATTTGATGGAAGTGAAACACTTCTCTGTGTTTGTGTGTGTGTGCATATAAGCTTGTTTCTATGTGTAGGACGTTTGAAAGGAAAACATCAGGAATGGATTATTTCATTCCTCTTGGTAACCATTTAAAGACTGTCCTGGTCATGAATTTTGGTTTCTTACCATGATGCTGAACTGTTTTGACTTCTGGTGCTTCTGCTGACAAAGGAACATTTTGTTTAAAGTCATTACTGATGATACTTTGACATTCATCACTTGAGAACTCACACATGCTGCTTTTTCTAAGATCTCCAGTCTTGCAAATAGTTGGGTGGGATAATTGCCTTATGGATGTGGCATTAGGCCATGAGACAGTCTTCTACCTTCTTAGGCTTCCATGTCATCCTATTCCCTGTAGACTGAAAACTGGGAGATTCTGAATAAGATTTTCACCAATTTTGAATGCTGAATTTTATTTCACAGTTCTTGTCAGTACCTGGCATTAATAAGCACCAATTGCCATGGAAGATATTTAAAGGTTATCTGGATTGGAGATGGGGGTGAATACGCCAAAGCCTGCAGAATTTTGTAAACAAGTCTTAGTTTTACTGCATCAAAAAAATATTATTTGCAGATTTACTTCTCAGAAGTCCGATATGCAGAATCCAAAACAATGTGTTTTCTATAGCTGTGTTTAGAGCATGAAGTTTAAAAGTCACTCTGAAAAATCAAGTTCAATTCCATTTGTAAATCTGGAATTTTGCCTTTAGCCTTAACTTACACTTGAGAGGCATTTGAAATATATATAATTTTTTTTAAGTTTCTGAAATTCTCCTTGTGCAGAATTTAATTGTGATAAGTTATGCAGACTGTAATTTACAAGCTTGCTATGTTGTCACCTTTGCAGGTTTCCCATGGTATATAGGGGGACAGGGAAGTCATGGAAAACTGTGCTAGCATCTGCCACATTATGAATGTGGCTCTAGGGGGTTGAGCTGGGAGGCTGATCTGCTTCTCTGCAGAGAGAGTGACCACTCAGAGCAGAGATAGATATCACTCTGCATTTCTGTCCTGTACTGTGCCAGTAAGTTACTGCTGCAGCCAAGGCTTGCAGTAAAAAGGTTTTTCCTTTTGGCCTCTGGGAAGCTTTCCTCAGCCTCCTTTAGGTACTAGTACCCTGAAGGAGGAGGTCTGGAACAATGTGTATACAGGTATAGATAGACTCAAAGTAAAATAAAATCTTCAAGAATTTTTGCCTGTGAATGAAATACTAGAAAGAATTGTGCTGTGCTGTGCACTGCAGTTAAAGGTCTGAAAGGGTATTGGATCTCCTTATTTGAGGTTTTCACCTGTAGCTTGTATGCTGAATCTGTACAGACAGTGTTTGTGTGTCATAGAATCATGGAAGAGTTAGGGTTAGAAAGGACTTTAAGGTCATCTAGTTCCAACCCCCCTGCCATGGGCAGGGACATCTCCCACTAAACCATGCCACTCAAGATTATGTCCAACCCGGCCTTGAACACTACCAGCAATGGAGCATTCACAACTTCCCTGGGCAACCCATTCCAGTGCCTCACCACCCTCACAGTAAAGAATTTCTTCCTCAGATCCAAACTAAACTTCTCCTGTTCAAGTTTTAACACATTACCCCTTGTCCTCTCAGTACAGTCCCTAATGAAGACTCCCTCCCCAGCATCCCTATAGGCCCCCTTCAGATACTGGAAGGCTGCTATGAGGTTTCCAAGCAGCCTTCTCTTCTCCAGGCTGAACAGCCCCAACTTTCTCAGCCTGTCTTCATACGGGAGGTGCTCCAGCCCTCTGATCATCCTCATGGCCCTCCTTTGCACTTGCTTCAACAGTTCCATGTCCTTCTTATATTGAAGACACCAGAACTGCACACAATACTCCAAATGTGATCTCACAAGAGCAGAGTAGACGGGCAGGATCACCTCCTTCGACCTGCTGGTCACGCTGCCTTTGATGTAGTCCAGGATACGGCTGGCTTTCTGGGCAGCGAGAACACACTGCCGGTTCATGTTCATTTCCTCATCAACAAACACCCCCAAATCCTTCTCCACAGGGCTGCACTGCATCTCTTATCTGCCCAACCCGTACCTGTGCCTAGGATTGCTCCGACCCAGGTGTAGGACCTTGCACTTGGCATGGTTAAACTTCATCAGGTTGGCATCAGCTCACCTCACAAGCGTGTCAAGATCCCTCCGGATGGCATTCCTTCCCTCCATTGTATCAATCAAACCACACAGCTTGGTGTCACCAGCAAACATGCTGAGGGCACACTGAATACCACTGTCAATGTCACTGATAAAGATGTTGAATAAGACCGGTCCCAACACTGATCCCTGAGGGACACCACTTGTTACCCATCTCCAGGTGGACATTGAGCCATTTACTATAACTCTTTGCATGTGGCCATCCAGCCAGTTCTTTATCCTCTGAGTGGTCCACCTATCAAATTGATGTCTCTCCAACTTAGAGAAAAGAATGACATGTGAAACAGTGTCAAACGCTTTGCACAAGTCCAAGTAGATGACATCAACTGTTCTACCCCTGTCCATCAATTCCATAGACCCATCATAGAAAGCCATCAAACTGGTCAGCAAGTTTTCCTCTTAGTGAAGCCATGCTGGCTGTCACCAGCCACCTTGTTGTTTTTCATGTGCATTAGTATGGCTTCCAGGAGAATCTGCTCCAAGATTTTTGCTATTCACAGAGGTGAGGCTGACTGCTCTGTAGTTCCCCAGCTCATCCATTTTCCCTTTCTTGAAAATGGGGTTCTATTTCCCTTTTTCCAGTCATCTGGAACTTCTCCTGTCTGCCATGATTTTTCAAATATGATGGGCAGTGGCTTAGCAACTTCATCTGCCAGCTCCTTCAGGACCCACAGATGGATTTCACCAGGTCCCATGGTCTTGTATATGTTCAGGTTCCTAAGCTGGTCTTGTGCCAGATCCTCTCTAACTTCCCATACAACATCCTTGTATTCTTCCCAGGCTGCCTGTCCTTGCTTCCACTTTTTATAAGCCTCTTTTTTTTTCTTATTTTCCTCAGCACTTCCTTATCCATCCAAGAATGTCTCCTGGCCCTCCTGCTGTACTTCCTTCTAGTAGGGATGTATCACTCCTGAGCTTGCAGCATGTGATCCTAGACTATCAATCAGCAGTCTTGGGCCCCCCACCCTCTAGGGTTATATCCCATGGAATCTTATTGAGCAGTTTCCTGAAAACATGTTGTGTATTCATTTATGATATCCATCTTATTTTTTCCCTGGCTTGTTTTCTGTCTTTCTTATAGACATGATGCCTGCATATGATACTTGAATGTATGCACAGATGAAGCATATGGAGCCGCCAATCAAATGGAATGGCTAGGCTTCTCAAAAAGAAAAAGGTAGAAGACAGATGGGGTGCAGATAATAACCTGTAGCACATGTCGATATTAAGTTATAAACAAAACAAAAACTCACCCACAAATGCAATGTAGAACTTGGTACTAATACCTCTATTCTTAGTGTGAAATGGACTGAACAAATCTGCAGATCGTTCTGATTGAAGTTACATATAGGGGCTTTTGAAATGTTTTCCTGTGATGTATGTCAGTTATTTCTGAAAAAAAGGTCTGTGTTGTCAGAAAAAAAAAATCAGATTATGAATATTATTATTATGACAGAAATTAATCATTCTCTGTGATGCTAAAAGCTTGTAAAGAGGAGTGATTAGATGATGCTCTCAGTGCTGCAGCTGATAATTTTATGTATACATTTTAACTAAGATGAAAAAGGATAACATGAAACAGGGTGGGCTTTTTTGTTTTCTGTTTGAGTCAACTATGCACTTACTCTTGAGACTCAAAGTCTTGTGAAGCCTGATCTCTGAGTGCACCACAGCCTGCCTTTGCACAAAGCATGGAGAAGTGAAGGATGGTGGTATAACTATTAAACAGTACTTTCCAAATATCCAGTGAAATTGAAAATGGCTGTTTCCTTGGTACGAGCTTCATGATCAAAGCTAGAATTCCCATCTCCTTCCACTTTCTTCCCATGACTATAAACTGCCTGAAAATGTTTGTTTGATTAAGTTTTGTGGTTTCATTTACTAAACATCTGCACAACACTTGTGTCTAAAATCCTTTGAAACCTTCTTGCCTCCCTCTCAGATTCTTTGTTTTACTTGTATTGCCTCCGTTTTGTATGTCGCTGATTTCTATTTGGACAAATGCAAGTAGGTTTTTTGAAAACCATAACATACACAAGGTAAAACCTGTGGGTACATGGTGAGGCTGGCTGCAGGTAGCATCGGGAAAGGTTGATTGGAGGCTTGGTGGCCATTGTACAGCTGGGAAGTGCCACTTAGTCCTGGCTGCATTTTTCTCCATTTTCTGTAGTCCAGAGCAAGGACTGAGAAATAATCAAGAAGTGGTAATTACTTCTTTTTATTTTCAGTACTTAAAAGAGGCCTATAAGAAAGACAGGGAGAAGCGTTTTAGCAGGCCCTGTTGTGACAGAACAGCAAGGGGTGATGGTTTTAAACTTAAAGCGGGGAGATTCAGGCTGCATGTGAGGAAGAAATATTTTACAATGAGGGAGGTAAAACACTAGCACAGGTCGCTCAGAGAAGTGGTAGATGCTCCATCTCTGGAGACATTCAAAGCCAGGCTGGATGTGCTTCTGGGTAACTTTGATCTAGTTGGAGATGTCCCTACTCAGTTGCTGGGGGGTTGAACTATATGGCTTTTGAAGGTCCCTTCCAACCCAAATTATTCTATTATACTGTTGTAATTCTATTATAACATGGTGGATAGGAACATGACCACGTATTTAACTACTTCTATCCTCTACCTTTGTCACTGAGGATGTGAGCATGGTGCAGTTGGTCTGTCAATATAATGCAGTATTTTACAGTAAAACATCACTAGGACAATAGCTAGTGATACTAATGGGGAGAATGAACACATATGCCGGAAAAAAAGGAATTACTCTGATGAGAGCAAATATTGTGTAGCTGCAGTATTACTTTCCTCTAATTAGGACTACTTTCTCCTAGTTTTCTTAGGTCCTTCCAGATCATGGCTACTGAGCTTCTGCTCCAGTGAAAAGACAAAGCTGGCTGTGTGGATAATTAAAGTATTCTTCAGGATGCTCATGTCTGATGTTGGCACTGTTTTGTTGCCTCTTCCTGCCAATTCTGTCCTCCCTGTTGGTGCCCATTTCTGTACATGCTCTTAGGAGACTGAATTTCATTGTGTGGGCTTGTGCTTGTTTTGATTTGCTCAAATTGATAGACATCACAATTGTAAGGAACCACTGTATAACTCAAAAAGTATTTTAAAGGACATACAAAATACTTGCATTTTATATTAATTAGCTTAGAGTAGGCATGGTTTAAGAGGCTGGTGCTTAAAACAGCCCCAAGTAGATGAAATTCAGAGTGTATGACTGAATGGTACTTTTGCTGCAATACATGGCAATCTGAGTCTTGATTCAGTGTAAGTTACCAGTAACAGTCCTTAAAGAAATCAAAATCTTATTCCATGTAAAAGCATCATTTCTAAATTCTATTCAGAAGCAGCATAACTGAAGTGATGCCTTTCATCTGGTTTTCTGTGCTCTGTTACCATCTAAAATATCTCAGTGTACTAATTAGCACTAGGAAATATGCAGCAAATTGAACAGAACCTTGTGATGCTTGTAAAGACATAACAGCACAGAAAGTCTATATATCAGTGTTGCAACTTGCAGCAGTTACTGCAGGGTAGCGGGTACTACAGGTGAGTGGTACACACGTATCACATCACCTTGAACCTTGTAGGTTGCTGCATTAATTCCTAGGGCTGTGTTTGTGTACATCCTTCACCTCTTATCTGTGAGATGGGACTCCTGTGATGGGAGGAGTGGAGCTGTTACTTCAAAGTGTATAAATTCACAGACCAATTAGGACTGTGGCCAGATTGTGGTTTACCTCCTGATGCTTTAAATCACTGGAATGTTCATGCCATAACCTCCATTTCATTCCCTAGTTGAAAGTACTCTGTTACTTTCCTAATACTTTTTCTGTTATTTTTTAGTCAGCCCCTCTTATTCCTGTCAATTCCCAGATCTGTGAGCATTTAAAAGGCTGTTTTCCTTATTGAAGAAAGCAACATAAAGCTCTTCCCATGTGGTGCAAGTTTTCAAACTTAAGGTAGCATCTTTTGCTTGCTCCAGTTACATGACAAAGTCAAGAATCAGAAAGTTAGAGTAAAGGAATTAAAATGATGTGCCTTCATAGTGCACCAAGTTCAGTAGCTGATCTTTTTGTCTTCACAATTTTAGGAGCTTAGTAACACATTTTAATAATTTTAGGAGATCTATAAGCCAGCTTGTGAAGTGACATTAGCACAAAGACCATATGGATGATTGTGAAATATCTTGTTGAATTTTTAGGAGTGTGAATTTGTCTAGAGTCATGTCTCCCTGAATACAAAATAATTCCTCTTCTGTTCACTGTGAAGTCTTAGTTTCTAACGACACAAAGCTTTGCAATCTCTGTTTTTGTAGATTTTTCATACTCTTAAGATCAGCCTTAATTATAACATATAGATATTTCTGTAAAGGATCTGAATATCCCTACTAAACCTCATGCGGAATATTTTATTTGCAGGTGGGAAGAAAGTAATAAATTAATCAGAATATAAGGTCTTTGCAACACAGCATATATCAAAGAGCAACTGTTTCTGTTGCTGTTTCTAAAGTAATTTTCTCTGCAGTGTACTCATTTACCTTTCAGGCTTTCTTTGCAAGCACACAAATTTCCACTTTTATGTACACATACCCTTTTCACTATGTGCCACTTTCAGCTGTTGATGAATTATTGATTTCTCCTGTCACAATTCTCTTGAGTTACAGTACCCATGAAAAAGGAACAAGAGTCATTATTTTACTATTTGAAATCTGTTCCACTCTCTTTAGATTTTCTTATTTTCCTGTAATGTTGTATGAAAACGATGTTGAAATGACCACAAGCACATCAATGTGCGCCCAAATGGCATGGTTCTTTGGAAATACCAAATAAATTGATGGAGATAGCAACGGAGTTTGAGAACAAATCTTTCTGTCAGAAGCTTGTTCCTGTCTCTGAGGGAGGAATAAGAAACTAATTGTTAATGAAGGATTTTCCTGCATTTTTTATGGGTTTTCAGTCAGCCTTTTGAGGGATAGTCACATTTTAGGAACTTGTAATTGGATGTTTTTACCTTTCTTTTACAAGTAACATAGTTTTAATTGAAGCAGAGAGAGTTTAAGAAAACAAACAATAAACTAAAAATTTGAACAGTCTAGTGATTTAAACTTGCATTACTAAATATTAGTTTGTTTGATTTAGACTTCCACTACCAAGGATTTTGTTTTAGGTAACTTTCCTCTTGCTGTTGTGAGTTTATTCATCGCATACAGTCGTTGTCTGCTTTTGGACTTGTGTTTCCACTCAGGAACTCCAGCCAAGGGCAGAGGCAGTGCTGGCCCATTGCAGCCAGCTGTGTGCCAGCACTGGGAGCACTACTGTAGGTCAGTTCTGCTCTCTCTATCATCCTGCATTTGACAGAGGTCAGTAATAGACAGTTCAGAGAAAAACCCAAGGTCTTCACAGCAGCAGGTTTGAGATATGTTTGGTCTTTTCTGTATCTGTTAGAAGCTGGTTTAAGATCTAGAGCATGTGATATAATTTAAACTCTTCATTTCTGCTGTCAGTACTATGGATTGGACACTTGATATCCAAGCACTGTCATGTAAATGTTTACACCATGGAGTTCCATGGTCTTTTTGCAGTCTGGAGAGAAACACAAAATTTCTTTATCAGTTTCTTCTCTATAAATGGAGTTGAATGATCACTGGTTTCTCTGCCTGTGAAGTTTTAGGGAAAGGGATTATTTATTTATTCTTTTTTTTTTTTTTTAAGGATTCCATGGATTGTTTAAGTCTATGTTAATTCATATCAATAACAGGCAAAGTATAAGTTTCCTGACAGGAGTAACATAATGCAAACAACAGTAATGGGTGCTGGTAAGTCGATTGAATGATTAATACATTAAAAAAACACAAAGGAATGCATTGATCATTTTATGTGAATCAAATACTGAGCTTTCAGCCCAGAAACCTTTTTAGAGAAATTTTTAAAGGTCTCATTTCCAGGTGCTAGTTCATGCCATGTAATATCTGCAAGTAGAGAATAATTTCTCTCTGCACTGAACTCTACGAACATCTTGTTGGAGAAGTAAATTGTTTGACAAACAAATGCAGGCTTTAGTCTAAGTTTATTGTTGTTTATGCAATTTGGAAATCAAATGGGTTTTGGCATAATAGAGGGAGAAACTTCAGTAAAAATCACTATTTTGAGCAGATGGCATGTTTGTGTTAGTAACCATATACCCTTGCATATTATTTTCAAATTATTCAGTTTTCTCATTACAAACAATGGAATAAAATATACTGGCTCATTTCTTCAGTCTTCTCTGAATTAGACTTCAACTTATAATGATGTTGGAAATGTTTCTATTTCATGTTCTTAGACATTTTCTTTTGCTATAATGCAAAAGCTAGTTTGAAGTAATATTTAGGTTTTGTATTTAGATAGATAATTGGCCCTCAAGAAATGAGGTTGCTAGTCCTTTCCCTGTCCCCAAAACAGTCATGACCGCCTGTCAAATCATTCTTAAAAACTTCTTTGGGAAATTTATTTCAGTGCTTAACAGTTCTTTCAGCTATACATGTTTTCCTACCTTAAATGCTTATTTCTTACTTTAAATTTACAACACTTCAGTTTAACTGTGTTGGTTCTTATAGAGTCTAGTATAAATCTTAAAAGCATCCTCTTGAGTTCTAAACCTATTTTCAAACCGTTCATTATTCCCTTGTAAGCCAATGTGAATTTAAAGCAAATTTTAGTTTCTATCATTCTGGTCTTCTGTGAAGTATCAAACACTGAAAGATTGGGGTGGACTCCAGTGAAGCCAAGCTTGGTATTGTTTCTTTCTAATTTAAAGTGAAATCCTGAAAATGACACACTTGAGTAGATTGCTATCGGAAAGCTGGTGTCATCCCCATTTTATGTAGGTTTGTTTTGCTGTGGTGGCTATTTCATAGTGCTTTCATCTAGATGAAGTTATGTAGCTTATTTACAAGATAGGCATGTAAGATACTGCTTTACTAAACTCAAGGCATATGGTGTTTACTGCTTCTTCCCCAGATGTCATATCATTGTGTCTTAAAAGGAAAAGGGATTGTCTTGACAAATACTTGTTGGCTGATCACTTAATTTCTTTTGTTAATTTGCAGATCATCTTTTTACCAGAGCAGGCAATCTCTTTCTCAAGTTATGCGAATAAATATAAATATAATTTTATGTTATTATTTCAATAATGATTCCATGTCTAGCCCGAAGAATAACTTGTACAAAATAAACACAGTCCCAGAGGTTTAGGCAAACCCAGTATGAAGTTTGAAAAGGGTAGTTAATGCTTGAGACCTTTTTAATTCATGAGCCAGATGTTGTAAGTTTAAACTTACAAGTTCCATCCTAGGGATGTTGGGTTAAGGCAGGGGGTGTTTATATTGGCCATCTCCTGGAATTGTTTTAAACACAGGCGTTGTTTAATTGAAGTCCATCTTAAATCTGTCTCTCTTTAGTTAGCTGTTTTCTACTCTACGCAAAGCTTTTTGCATCCTTCATTCTGGGCTGTGTTGGGCAGATTCTCTGTTCTGCTTTTCTTAGCAGATGATTCATTCCTCTTTGTTAATAATTTCTGGAAATACCACCTAAATTCGATCAGTTGCAAGCTGTAGAAAGGGATGCCACAAATATATGGTTTCTGTGGGAGACAGTCTTCCTATTTTGTGGGTTTTGGTTTTGTTTTGTTTTGTTTTTTTCTTTGTTTTGGTTTTTGGGGTACTTAATTTTAAAATAAAAAGTTATTGCTTATTTTAAGTAGGATTCTTTGATCCAAAGATCCATTTGTTAAGAATGTAGTTCATTTCTGCAAATATTTCTTGTCCAGTCCTAAACAGAAAGGCAATGAATACCCAAGGCCTCTATCTCTCATTCTTCTCACAGATTTGAAAACTATTGTGCTATCAGTTAAGGGAATGACAGCATCATGCTGTAGAACATGTAACCTCTATTATTTTTGGTTTTGAATCAGGGTAGTTTGGAATATTTGATTTGGATAGCATGATTTATTGCAGTAGCACCTTTTGTGAAGAATTTCTTAGTAAAGTTTTTATCTAAAACTCCTAAAAAGAAGGCCTTAGCCATAATAGATGTGTCTGTATCTAAATCAAGCAGCTGAGCAAAGACAACTAACATCTGAGTCTAGTTCAATTATTAATACATTGCAGCAATAGTGGCCCCATTACACTTGGGTAATTCAGCATGAACAATCAGAATAATATCCCAACTTCTTCATTACTATGTGCAGCTGGTGCAGTCATTTCACTCTTTCACTCATCTCCAAGCAGTGATCCATCCTTTAAGGTTGTTCTACTGATGTTGTATTTCATATTGTGGGAAAAACTTTTCATCTTTGAGTTGTTTTTTTTTGTTTGTTTGTTTGTTTGTTTTTGTTTTCCTCTGACCAAAAACCTAATTGATACATGTTATTGGTATAACTGGGCAAAATCAAGCAGCAGTCTTCTCTCTCTTAGAAGCAAATGGCATGATAGCTGTCCATCTATTCAATCTATTGCCAAGCTTAAACTACTGCCTACCCCACTTTGCCTGCAAATGTCAGTCATTCTGTTATATTAAGTTCAAAATATAGCATGCAAAAAAATAGCAGTCATGAGAGGCAACATGGACTCAAAGCTCAAGCAGAACATGAAAGTAGGCATGAACTTTTACTAGGCACTAGTTGCAGATGAGGAAAGCATTATTGCTGGAATCAAGTGGGGAGTCATTTTGCATGTTGAAGCTGGAAGTGATTTTGTGTGTGAAACTACATGTTTTCAGACAAGATATGAATCAGCTTGAGAGTTTTATTGCTCAACTATACAAATATATCTTAAGCCACTTTCTCCAGGTACTAAAGGAAGGAATGAAAGAAGCACTGATAAATAACATTTTCCCTTTTGTTCCTCCTACTTTTTTTACCGTTCCCCCTCCAAGCGTCTTGAATGTGCTACCGTGGGAAACAATAGGATATCCTTATCCAAAATTGTCATGATTCTGGTTATTCTTTGTCAACCAGAATAGCATTTACACTGTTCAGCAGATGATGCTTTCACTTGGACTCCTCCCCAACAACGAATAATAGACGTACATATAAGAATTTGAGGAGTATTTCTCAACTGAATTGTTGTAAGACAATATAATTTCATTTCAATCGGCTCCTTAAGCCATCCACCTTTTACCCATACTTCCTTAGGTAGTCATTTGTCATCTGATCTCTTGAACCCTGAAATGTCTGTTAAATCTGGTGATGAGGTTTGGGGAAACAGCTCCCAACCATCAGGAAGGACACAGCAGGCAGGCAGACATCTAGCCAGCACAGAAGAAACTATTGCAGCTCCTCCTCCCCTACATCATAATTCTCAGAGCTTCTCTGTACCTGTGCAACTGATTCACTGCAGTCAAACAAGCGCTAAGAGATGTGACACTCATGAGGGAGTTACAATGAAAACTTTGTAAGCAACATTGTAGCATGTGCTTTATTATAAATGATGTGGTAGCCCGTATTTTGATTACTGTATGGATATTTTACCTGAAACACAATGAAGATAATTTTAAGCTTATAATTACTGGGGTTTTCACTCGAGTCTAAAATGCTGTACACTTGGATGTTTTTACTTATTATTCCTATCAAGAGCTTTCTTGCACAAAGTTCAACTGCAGTTACTGACTAGATCTTGGCCTTTGAAGAAATATACAGTATGTATATAGTATATCATCTATGTTGATATACATACTTTGTTGTTGTTACATGAAGAAAAGAAATACAATTTGTATTCTCCCCCCATTTGTTTGTGTACTCACTTGTGCTCAAAAGTATGTAAAAAGACCAGTAGCTGGTCTTGAAATTATGCGAAGTGTTTTTGAGTTTTTATCAATCTTCTAATATTTAAAAGATATTTTGTAGTCTGTTGTTTCATGAAATAGCATTTTGACATAAAATATTGTCATTTTATCAGCACATAAAAAATACCTTGTAATCAAATCGGCAAATAAAAGAGGCATTTTTGTATAAAAGAATTTCTGCCCAATGGAATGTTAAGTCTGCTGTTAAAAATACACCATTTACTTAAAGTTTGCTTTTTACTTTTCCATGGCAAGAATTATTTATGGAAGTAACACGGGAAAGGTTTTTGTCCCTCCTCAGGTTTCTTACCAGTCTCTGATTACGTTCACTTGTCCCTCATGTCTTCACATGATTTCCTTTGTATTTAGCTGATGTGTGTCATATGTCAAAAAGCCATGTATTGTTGTCAATCCCCTTCCTCTTCTTGTGTCTAGCTATGCAGCTTAAATTTTCAGGCTTTGTTCACTTAATCAGAAGGGAAACTTTTTCTTCTCTTTCTCCCTTATAATTGTTATTTTTGCTTGTGTTCAGGTCCCAGCCTTGTTGCAACTGCATGCAGGAGCAGTGTCAGCTCTGACAGGTGCCTCTTTGAAGGCTGGGAAGCAAATATACCTAATGAAAGGCCTTGAATATCCTCTCTAAAGGTGTTTGTGCATCAATTTTAACAATTTCATGTTTCCCATCCCTGTACTACCCAGTGTTTCTCTTAAGCTTAGTTTGACTTAGTTGCAGAATTACCGTTCCTCAAGTGATACTATGCATGCAGAGGTCAAATGAATCCTTTACAAGAGGAATGTTTCAGACCTACAGTGCATGTTGTTTGATTTTTGACAGATTTCAAATGCAGCTTCTGAAACAGCACTCACTTTCTAGAAGGTACCCTAACATCAGGCCTTTCCCAGATAATGGGAACAATAGCTGTCATGAGTTGGTTCGCCGAAGTAAATTACAGTTGATGTTAATTTTTTTTCCTTTTACTGTGACTTATAGGATTTAAGTTACTTTTAATGAAGTACATATATTAAGGATATAGAAAAACTGTAAGAGGCTTGAATCCGCTGCAGCCAGTGAGTTTGCAAAGTTTCTTAAATATTTCTACGTAGTTCTTATAATTGAGCAATCAAAGTCTGACAAAGTAAAGAGCACATTGGCCCCACCACATGTCTCAGTCCATTTCACTCTGTTCATCACTTTCTGCTGCTGTTTCAGTCTGTTGGCAGCTAAAGCTGCAAGAAACCTTGAACCTGTTTGCAGCCAGTTTTTTGGTCCTTTCAAACCCTTCAAAGGTTCAGTTATATCTTCCCAGCTCATGGCAGCACCTGAGCTCATAATTATGCATTCCGTCTCTTCATGAGGGATGAGTATTATTATTGCTGTTTGGTGAACCAGAAACTGAGGTCATATGAAGTGCTCTCTATAAGGTAGTAAGGAAAAGAGGAAAGTCAAAAGAACAGCTGAGGAAAAAGTACACTTCCTACATTCTTATTTATTTATTTGTTCATTTTGGAGAGTGTACAAACTACTGCTACGTTCTGCCTTCTGTGCTTGAAGTGTGAGCTTCATATGTTTTCATTCATATGGGTTTCTTTTTTTCCTGTTTGGATATTTGTGAGTGTAAGGAACCATAACATTTAAAATTGCATTTACTTGTCATTCTCTTGTTGTCTGTCTTGTATAATAAGGTGTAAAAATCAGCAAATATCTCTTTTGTTTTATAGTTAATTATCTTTATCATTGTTCATTGCAAGCATCTTTCCCCCTCTTGTCTCAGATTACTTATTTTGCGTTGTTTTGCTTTATAGAGAGTTCTGAAATGTTTTTAACTCAGTGCCCCTATTTCATTCCTGAGATTACCGCAATTATCCTCAAAATTACTGCATAATGCATTTGCTTCTTCATGTGCTGTATGTGTTGTGCTTACATGTATAAATATTAAATGAAAATATTTTCATATTCACCTTTGGGACATTAACTGTTACCCGGAAAAGGGACTATTTTAAGATCAGTATCTTTTGGCTTTCATTCCTGATTTCCTAAAAAATTAAAATAACTCCAACTATGATAGCTGTACTACTATATATGCTACAGCAGAGTTAGTGCATCAACTAATCTTATTGGAGTGACCGCTTTCTACCTGTGGGTGGTTTCTCAACAGCTCCAACAGCAGCATGCACAGTGCCAGCACAAGCTCATCTGAGTTTTACTGAGAAGTATACTTGTTGCAGTTTTTATTATTGTCAGTAATACCCTTAGCTAATTCTAGAGCTCAATTCTTTAATTCACTCTTACCTAAATTTAATTTAGCATAATTGTGAGTAGTTAGGCAGACTTGTTGCATTTATACATCTCTATTTATTAAGAACATACCCATGAGTGATAAATACAGGATGGGATGCAAAAGAGATTGAAACTAAAAGTGCAGGTTGCAGTGTATAAAGCAGCACATAAAGCCATTTCCTAAGGAATACATGAGCAGATTTTCTTTGCCAGAATAACACACTTGACATAATACAAGGAAATGCATTCTTACTGAAATAAAACTCATCTTCTGAAACTTGGAAGAAACCTGTGTCAGTTGAAGCAGCAACAAAGGCTATGCCTCAGCTTCTCAGCTGGGTAAATATAGTAAATCATTTCCTAGCAGAGTCAAAGAGGCACACAACCTGTGAAGAAAAAAGAACACTTTAAGCTTTTTTTTTTTTTTGCCTTTTTTTTCCCCTGAATTAGATTGCTTTGCTCGCTGATGTCTTGTTCAAGCTGTAAAACCAGGAGAAAATGACTTCTGGTGAATTTGGCGAATTCTTAAATATTACAAGGATTGCTTCAGCCCTTTCAAGAATTCAGAAGAAAAATGTAACTTGTCAAATTTGATCTACCACTAAGAACTCAGAAACATCAGTGCTAATGAAACAGCAAAGTAATGAAAATAGCAGAACAGTTTAAGGTATAGTTACTGTTCATTTCAAATACAATTAAAGCAAGCCCCTAATTGTGTAGATGTAGAGACTGAATTAAAGCTTGATTTGTATCAAAGCGTTTATATAGACTTGCAATGACTGTGAATGCAGAAGTTCAGAAAGGATATAAATGTATTTAAGCAGTTTGCTGATGATAAGCAGAACCTGTAGGTAGTATTTAGATTACTTCTGCATAAAATGGATGAACAACTTTGTTCTTTTGAGATTAATTTCTGTTTCATGCATGGAGATATAGGATAAGGTAGTCATGTTCCCCAGAATACATAAATCTTTTATATATTCTTTCTGTGTTACTTGCCTTTAGCCTGGGAGGCCAGCCCACACATGCTGTGGAGAAAATATGCTATATTAAAAATCCTTAAAGACTTTTAAAATCTATGTATCAGGCTTTAAAATATTGTTGGGTTCTTTTATAGTGAGATGGATGCTTGAGGCAATCATAATACAGAAACTTTAAAGTGTATGTCATGCAATAGTAGGAATATGTAAAGTGCATACCACAATAATGTAGCCTTAGATAATGCACATCATAAAATATATTCTGCATGTTGGCAGATTTAAATTCTGGTTTTCATATCTATCCATTCTTTTAACATATAATTACAAGTCATTATATGTTTAAAATGATTGTGATATGGTGTTATGGCTAGTAGTGGAAAGCGAGTCCTCTCACCTCAGAATGAATTGCTTCTCAGTGGTTACACATTGCACATATTGGTAATCTAGTGTTTATTTAATCTGACTTTCATAAACATTCTATTCATATACATTAAAGACTTGCTACACTAGGAACATTAGGAATTAGCCTGCTTTCAGTTTTTAGAGAGATTATCATACGCAGGTAGCTATTTTTCTTCCCTGACTCTCTAAAATGAAAAACACATACATGGTAAAAAGCACTATTTTAAAGAAAAATTCACTCACCAAAATACTTTTTCTGGGGGGAAAACACCAATAAAAGATTTTTTGATTTCTGTTTCATTGAAGGAAAACAGTACTTAAACCAGAAAACCCCCTGAAGTGTATGATTAACACATGGTAACACCAGCTTGATCTATTCTCTTAAGAAGGATTGCATTTAAAACAGTGCTTGCTGATTAAGGAAGTGTTTAAAGCTTCTGGTCTTGCTCCAAATTGCTGTTCACAGGAGCAAAGCAGATAGTGCTATCAGAACAGTCAATTCTGGTTTGAGTCTAAAATACACTTTGCATTTTTCATTATGATATAAAAAATGTAAGTTGTTTCCTTTTCAACCTAGAGAGAAAGAAACACCATTTAATTTGCAATAATTCGTTATATTATTTAAATGGGTTTTGTGGAATAATTTTTAAGGTCTTGTGCTTACAAAACTTTGGCCACTTAACAAGATCATTCATTTCTTCTCTACACTGAGACTTGTTTCAAGAACACAAAGGAAGAAAAGGAAGTGGTGGATTATAATGATCAGGTTGAAAATGCTAGCATAGTTTAAATTTAAGTGACATCTTTCAAGTGTGTAAGATAATGAAGTCCAAAGAATGTTTCTTGAATTCTTACCTATTAGTGGAATTACTTCAGTGCTCCAAAATTCCCTCAAAAATTTCCCCAGCTTTTCCTCTCTCAGAAGGTTTAAAGGGCTCTCTGACTTTTGTCCAATAATTGCATCTGCTATTAAGACGATACTATTCCTATATCCATTAACAGGCACCATGATTTGAGATGTTCTACGATGGCATTTTTGTGATTCAGTTTTAGAATCCCTACATATCTTTGTTTTAAGATTTAAAAGTACGTATCAGAAGTATGTACTTTACATACGTAGGGCGTATACCCTTTGGTATGTGTTGTTCCTATTCAGAAAACCACATCATGCATTTCATCTGTGTTATCTGGATCTCCAGGACACCATGCTGGTTTTAGATATTTTTTCATAGGAACTGTTATTATATCTAGTAACATTAGTCAACTAATGAAAATGATTATTTGCCTGAAATGAAAATGACTGCATTTGAGAATGGAATAGATTGTTCTCATGTCTTAGAATAAAAGTAGAAGCATAATATAAAAATGTAAATCAAAGTTTGGATTATTACCTGTAAATTCAGTTCATGGAATCTAGATAGAATTTATGCACATGATATCCTATTTATACGTTTGAGTCACAATAAATCTGAGAAAGTATGAGTGACTGTATTTTCTCTCTGAAATAGGATGAAATAAAATAATAATTTCCTATTTCAGACTTAACTTCCCATGCCTAAAGTACCTCTTCTGTTTCCAGGCAAAGCTTTTCCTTTCATCCAAATGTTATCTATTTCTATGCCCTGAGCTCAGGAAATTGTTGCCATTGTACCAACAGAAATGCAGTTTTTAAATATAACTGCTGTATTAGTTATGACTGACAAGTTTGTCCCTTGCAAACTTTTAAATTCAGTGCTTTCCCCTTTAAAAAATGAGAGCATAAATTATTGTTAAATGTCATTAATAATATTCTTGTCTCCCCTATTGAAAATCTACATGAAATCGATGATAGCACCATACTATGAGTTTTCACACATCTAACGCCTTGCCCCTTAACATTAGCTCTTGTGAAGCAGCCCCAGTCACTGAAAGACAAAAAATAATGCTTAGCAACTCTGGTCCTATGATGATATATGGAAGTATAGATAAAATTCGAAGTGCTATGAGATGGCTTTTTCATTCAAAATTGCATACATTTAGAAACAGCAGGTAATGAATTATAGTAAATACCAATTTCTTACAATTCCCCTTTTTGTACAGATTTAGTGCTTTTTAATGATGTGAAAAGGCTTTAAAATTAATATTCCAAGCTAATCAACATATTTGCTGGGCCTATCTCTTTGTGCAAATGAAAAGGATATTGCCCAGGCTGCTTCTTGGAGACATCATGGAGGAGAGGGAAAAAAAAAAAAAAGCCCAAAAAAGATGCTGAGAGTTTTTGGCTCAGTGGTATCCTTCCCAGCTCAAAGGTGTGCAACTCCAATATCTGATATAAAAGACTGGGGACATGTAAGAAGATCAAAACAGGCATCACGTCAAAGCACAGCCAAAGCAGAAGCAGCTAATTACTATACATTCCATGCAGATAGCAATTAGCTGCAGCAGTAGCGTTAATAGCAGTGGCTCTCCCTTACCAGCCACATCATGGTTAGGTGATGCAACCCATCACACAACCAAGGCAAAGCTGGGGGGAAGTGATTATTTGTGCTTCCTAAACAATTCTGGTTTGATTATTTGGAACATCACAGTAGTGTGTAAATGCTAAACACATATCAGTCTACAGCCGATGCTTTTGTTTTGCAAGTTTCGAAGTGGTATTTCCCTAACACAGTTTCAGGTGAAAATAGCATTTATTCAGACATTTGTTGTCACAGCCTTTACCTTTTGCAATGCTAAATATTGCTCTTTACCACCAAAGGAAAAGTGTGTTTTAGAGACTAGTGTGGACATTTATTCATCCAATTTAGATTGACCCTAGTTGGGAACCTTCTGAAAACGGCCAGTGTTTCCAAGGCTGATTTCTCACTTTACCTGCTACCAGGGATAGGTAATAATAGCAACCTTCGCTACCACAGCTTTTGAAAATGGATGTCCAGAAGTATCACTTCCAGGCCATGCCCAACCCAGTTTACCCTCAGGGAGTGAGGATTAGCCAAGAGCTACATGTGTAATCAGGGAGCCAAATGAAAAACAGGGAAGGTGTTGTTGGGTCCAAATAGCCCTGGTGCAGCTACATAGGGTCCTAAGCACTCCCTACTGCTCCCCTCAAGAGGTATTATGGGGTAGAAATACATTTCTTCCATAGAACCCTTAAAAATATATGGGCAGGATATACCTCTGAAAGGAACTATTCATTAGCAAAAAGGCAGCCTTAGGTTTTCAAGGAAACTGTAGGGTCATGGTCCTGATAGTTAGTATTAAATAGTAAAAGAACCCAACAGTGTTACTAGCTCCTGCCTGCTGCAGCTTCCAGCACCTCCAGCCAAGTCTTTGAACAAATGAAGACAGCCATTGTCTTTCTCCCCTGCATCTTATATCCCTGTCTTCATTGTGTTACTGCATTTATTAGTAGCAGCTCTTAGGATTCAGCTTGTAGAAGGGAAACAGTCTCACAATTTTTGATTGTGTGAAGTGTGTCACTAGCTCAGGGATTACTGCAGTAAATGCTGATGACAGGATGGGACTCCAGCAAATGTGATGTGTGTGTGGAGGAATTTGAAGGTCTTTTCCTGATGGATACCTACAGCCATTTGGCTGTGCAAAATCATGTATATGTATGGTGCCAACTATACTACTTTGAGCATAGCAGAAGCATGCTATAAATCTAAATAGCTGATACAGGCACAGCATGCTTTGACAAACCAAAATTGCTTTTTGTTGAGAATCAGGAAGCTGCGTATTTGGCATGTTAAGGTACCAAAACAACAGTTCAAATCTATCATCCTTATAGCAACATGCTCCCTATGGCAGAAAGCTCAGTTACACTGCAAGTGTTTATGTATATATTAATGCCATTCTTGGACTATCGTTTCCTCTCTTGTAGGTGGATAATCTCTTGAATCCTCCAAATTAATCCTATGGCAACAGCTGAGAGAACCATAGTGCACCAAGATTGCTATTGTTCCAAACAGCTTGTTTCTGTGACCCTTGACTTTTCCAAATATGTCATCTCTATGGCTAGCCCTCTCAAACATTGCAGAGTCTGTGTGGAATCTGTTTCTCCAAGGACTAGCTAGTCCAATCAATCTCATGCATTTATGGAGCTCTCCAGTATGTCCTTCTATTAGTGTAATGATCATTCTATAATATTTTTTTAGTGCTATAAGAATTTAATTTTTTTGATAGCGTCACAATCAGATTAAAGATATGCATAGATTTTTAAGACATGTAATAATATGACATTAAAGAGTGGTTTTTTTTACTATATACCATTACAACAACTTTACATGTTTTGTAAACAGTAGTGCAGTAGAATGTCTTGGCTGACTCAGAAGTGGGCTAGGTATCCATCTTAGAAGAACTTGTTAAAACATGGTTTATTGTTTAGGAGCTCAAGGGGAATGGGAGAAAGAAGTGCTTAAAAATGTTGCTGTGTTAAGTCAGTGTGATTCTATGATTATGTTGGGGTTTGTTGTCATTATTGGCTTGACCTATACATGTAACAGTAAGAGGTTTTTTAGGTGTGCCCTTGTGAAATGTATTAGAATTTCAAAAGTAATGGGACTAAGACTCAAAATACAATGTAAGGAGTGCTCTGCTAGACCTCTCCTAGCTGTGAGATTTCTGCAGCACTCACCATTTTACATGAAGCAATATGACACAAGGAGCGTGTATGAAAGGCAAGAGTAGACCCTGGGCCTTTTGAGTGTCAACAGTGTACCTTACTTAAAAGACTATCCTGCTTCAATAACATTATGTTCATTACTGTCATCTCTGCAACCTACTTGCTCATTTTACATTCTTCTTCATCGAATACACATTGTAAAGTCTGTCGCACTTGCTGATTAACAAGTAGCGACTGATTGTTCTGTGGCATACATGACTTAAGAAAGCCATGTCACTTGCTTAACAGAAATATTTGGACTGACTATGATCTAGAAGAAACTTTCTCACACTGATACTGGTAGGGCTGCATTTGGCTACATGATTAGAATTCTTTTACCACTGACATGGAAGCTATAGGCAGTGAAGTACCTTACAAGAAAGTGGAAAAAATATTTTTGAAACTAATGACAAATACTTATTCTATTTCTGACCCATTATATAATTGAATATTCATTAAAAATAGTCAAGAACTATGTTTATATGAAAAAATATAAAGCATTAATATGAGTATTATTCACTTGAATTATGGAGGAGACACAAGAGGAGAGTTAACTCTTGTATGTAGCTATCTTGAGAATTTCTAGGCATATATAGCTTCATACTTGGAAGTTTTCACTACCCTTGGGAAGAGAATAATGCTCTCTGCTGCTTGTATATTTATTGTTCAGTGATTAGCTGCTGTAGAAATAACAGTGACACTGAACATGTTCATTTAGAAAAACATCCCTGGAGCCTTTTGCTCTAAGCTTTGCATTCCCCAACTTTACCTCCATCTGCAAACACTTTCCTTGAAGACCAACATTTTGCTGCATGCATTCATGCCTTCACTGTAATCTTTCTTCTTTCCTGCAATAAAGTAGGCCATCATTCAACACAAATAACTGTTCCTCTTCCCTGTCTTGATTCGTTTCAAATTGCTCTAAACTTGCAAGAAAACTTCTGGGTTTCTACATCAATTCCTTTTAAAATGTAGATTTCTTGTGAGGAAAAACATAAAAGCTATTTTTTTCATATAGTAAGGAAAAGCCTTTAAAGGCAGTATGCCAAGGCAGTCTTTTGTGAATAAATGTAAATGGGGGTGGGGATATAAGTTTGCTTTTTCTTTCAGAAAATATGAAGACGAATTTCCATCTATGTTTCTCATGGTAACAAAGCAAATTAGAATCAACTGCTATAGCTGGATAGAAGGAATGTAGTCAGTCTGTTCTTATTATTCAATGACTGTTCTGCTTTCCCATTTTCCTTTAACCATAATGTAGCCTGTGAGCAAGTGGTTCTTTAATACACTTATTTTATTGAGCTAAGATATAAGCTTATTAATTTTTCATCTGTTGGTTTGACATAATTTCATCATGTTAAAATCCTAAACCACACTTGATAGAAATTTGGATCTATATGTACAGATTGATTTTATTACTAATAAAATACATTGCAAACTTTCTGCAAACTCTACAGCCATAGGAATATGCAAGAATGTGCTGTGCTTTGACTTTTCTAACTAAAGTTGCAGAAAGTGTGGGGATCTTAGAGCTTTCAAGCAAGACTTTTTTCATGAGGGCATGCCAGATACAAACTGACACATTATGTAAATTTGTCATTGTGATTTACACTTTTTAATGACCTTAGGATGCTCCAGACTTATTTTAGGTGCACATAGACAATAAATGAAGAACAGTAACATGGATGAAATTAGGCCAAAAAGTCAAGATATGTCAAAGCAATATGACTGGCAAATATGAAACAGTCAAGCAACATCATTCTCCTGAGATGTCCTGCTATGTTGAACTAATATAAATATTTGATGTGATAGGAAGAAAAATGCCCAGTAGCAGCAGTATTTTCCTTAAGGAGGTAAAGTCCAGATACTAGCTTCCTGTTGTCTCCCAGGCAAAGTGTGCAGTAGATTGATGCAGTCTGGACGAAAGAAAGCACAGAAATGGCCAGAAATCTAGAAGTTTCAGCCCACTAAGTTTTGTTATCCCATTTCTGTACTGTGATCAGAATAACTTGCTGTTTCAGATTTAGCCTTATTCTGTCTGTAACAACCATCACTGCGATGGTCTTAGGGTAGGACACAACTTCTAAATCACACAGATACCAAATAATTTTATTACTGTAGTGCTTTTACCAATATTACATTTTTAAACTGTTATGAATGGAGATCTGAAAGGGGCCTATAGGGATGCTGGGGAGGGTCTCTTCATGAGGGACTGTAGTAAGAAGACAAGGGGATTCAAATTTAAACAGTGGAAGTTTAGATTGGATATGAGGAAGAAATGCTTTACTGAAAGAGTGGTGAGGCACTGGAATGGGTTGCCCAGGGAAGTTGTGAATGCTCCATCGCTGGCAGTGTTCAAGGCCAGGTTGGACAGAGCCTTGGTTGGCATGGTTTAGTGTGAGGTGTCCCTGGCCATGGCAGGGGGGTTGGAACTAGGTGATCTTAAGGTCCTTTCCAACCCTAACTATTCTATGATTCTATCATTTTAGGATAAAACCTCTGTAACAGTATTGTGAGGGTTAACTGAACGCTGGAGAAGGGTGTCTGTACCTAGGTTACTAATATGAACCAAAAAAGGAGCTGATCTAAAACACAGTACTCTTGGAGTCAATGGTTACTCCTAAGGTCAAGTCTTCTGAAGATATTTTCCCATTAAATTGTATCTTCTTTTTGTTAAATCGGGCAGTTGAAGCAGAAATTACAACTGTAGTTTTACCACTGGAATAAGAAAGCCCTG
This sequence comes from Forpus xanthops, assembly GCA_032466535.1. Lineage (NCBI taxonomy): Eukaryota > Metazoa > Chordata > Aves > Psittaciformes > Psittacidae > Forpus > Forpus xanthops. The sequence continues at coordinate 47,339 of JASSUY010016995.1, forward strand.
AAATCTGGACCATTTGAGCCTGTTGAGTTGGGTCATAACCTACAGGAGGGACAGTGAGATAAAATGCCCTCAATTCAAGAGACTTTCATGTTCACCTGAGCAGAAATTTTCAGCTTCTGAGTAGCCATTGTGCAAACAGAAATTCAAAGTAGAAGGTCAGGACTATAAATTGCTATAATAATTGATCTTTTGCTTTCTCTGCAATTGTTCTTCCAGTTCTGAGTTAACATATAAGAAGAGAAGCATGAGGAAGCTACTATATATTACCTGTTTGAGTACTTTTACCAATTTTAGATTCACCTTGGATTCCTCATTAAGCCTCACTACAAATTTAAAGCTTCTCTGATACTCTGTGAGTCTGCGACTGTCCTTACAGGAATCAGCTGAGTTGCAAGGTACGAAGCAGCAGCTGACAGTGAGCGTTAACTGAAATATAGCAACAAAAAGCTACTGCTATTCTTCCCTCTAAAGTGGCTGTGAAAATGCAATTACAGCATTTGTTTTCTACTACAGTCCTCAAAATAGGACCTCTGCAGCTTTCTCTTAATAGCCTCAAGCTTGACCTCTCATTTTAGAACTCATCCCCTTTGATCAAGTCAGTCTCTGATCTCTCTATCCATATGGATATGCATGATAGAGGACTGATAACTCATGAGTTAAAATTATTACTGTCAATAGAAGGATAAGGGTGAGAAATTTGTCTAGACTTTTTGAGATGGAATCAGTAGGATATTTGTTTCAGCAATAACTTTTCTTTTGAGACCCCAGTGGTCATTTGTGGGTTTGGGACATGGCAGGAAGTAAAAGAATGATAAAATATTTTTCCAAGTTATTAATAAAAAAGTAGAAGATAAATTGCAGGTTTAAAAACTTCAAAAGAGTGATCCTTATTTCACAATATACATGAATAAACAGGTTACCTGTCTCCTGAGTTACAGTAGTTTATGGTCACCATAGAATATGATTCAGCAGCAGCTCAACTATGGTCTGCGGTCCTTGAATGAGCAGTGTGTTAAACTCAAGTCCGACACTTGTGGGTTTTGTGATGAAGTTGCTACAGATTCTGTGTTCTGTTTAGTTTACTCTTTTTTTTTTTTCCCCTCAGACTTAATCATCTTGCTCATTTTCCACAGTACTTTCAACAGCTTGTGTCAATATTAATTTTCCTTTATAAAGGCCAATTCACAATTTGATTTGTTTACTGAAATATTTAGCAAGCTTTCATCCAAACCCATTGCCTGCTTCTTTTTTAGGAGCCACTTCTTGGATGCAAAGTACCAAAATCTGGGTGATTTCCATGCATCCATTTTCTGTTTGTCTTGTTTTGAAGAAAGTGGCTGTATGCTTGTGAAAAAGGAGCAGCATACCCACCCGCTGCTCCTCAGCTGCCTTAGCCTGGGAATAGAGTTTAATGTTTAAGTGTGGTGGATTTTTGTGAGGACCTTCCACAGTTTATGGACCCTGTATTCCAGTCTCTGCCTTGGCATGTTTGTGTGTGTGTCTGTGTCTGTGCCTGTATGTGTGTGTGTGTGTGTAAGCTGAAAGCAGTCAGATTGACTGTTACTGGGCATAATTTTTATCACATGTCATGATGAAAAGGAAGAGAGAAACTGGTGAAAAACAATGATATAGATCATGGCTCACTGAAGTATCAAACCAATTTCTCTTGGGAGCTGCTGCAGGAAATAATGAGAATAGAATGTTTGAAATTCATGAATTATAACTGTCATACCAGAACAGTTATAAGTAATAGAAATAAATACAATTTTGTTGATTTCTTAGTAGTGGTATTCACTACTAGACAACTAAATTATTTGGGAGAGGTGAATGATTTATCATATCTTGAATCAGCACTGTTTCGAGCTTATTTTTTTTAACTTACATATCCATCTATAACATAATACATCTGAAAACCATCAAGACAATGAATGGTATGGAAAACAAACCTTTAAAGAGATGTGCCAGAGCTGTTATCAAGTAACTTATTTAGAAAATAAGAGCATTCAGCATCCATACAATTACACACCATATTGTTCTCTAGTAATACTTTGTCCACGTGTCTCTGCATGATAATGTTTTGGCTATGAATGTCAGGTATCCTGTTTCTTTTTTTAAATCTCTCAGGGAGCTAAAAGGATGCTGGAGAGAGACTCTTCATAAGGGACTGTAGTGACAGGACAAGGGGTGATGGCTTCAAACTTAAAGAGGGGAAGTTCAGGTTAGATATAAGGAAGAAGTTCTTTACTGTAAGGGTGGTGAGACATGGGCACAGGTTGCCCAAGGAAGTGGTAAATGCTCCATCCCTGGCAGTCTTCAAGGCCAGGTTGGACAGAGCCTTGAACGACATGGTCTAGTGGGAGGTGTCCCTGCCCACAGCAGTGGGTTGGAACTAGATGATCTTATTAAGGTCCTTTCCAACCTTAACAGTTCTAAAATTCTATGATTCTATGTTTGGTGTATTTTGGGAGAAGGCAGGAGAACTTAAAGAAAAAAGATCTTAATAACGAGATTTTTCTCAAGTTCATTTAGCTGTATTCAACAAATAGGCCTAAACATGTACAGGCTTCTACACTGTAACTTAAGCAGAACACATTTCATGCTAAAAGCTATTGGCTATTTTATTAAACTCTGCTCTGTTAATAAATATATTATGAGAGGGGAATTCTTCTGCAAATCTTTATATGAGTTTTTATGTGTAATTATTAGAGAGTGTCAGGGATAGGCCGGGATGTGTGAGAACAGAGTTTAATTTCTGGCTTTTTGACAGTCTTGAATAATAATGGGAAAGATAATTAGTTCAAGAACCTCAAGTCAATGAAAATATTGCCAGTGATTATAATAGGATCAGAATTTGGTCTGTTTCCTTTTCAGAATGAAGATATAATAATGCTTACCAGTCTCACATGGGAGTCCTAAGAATGAAAACATTACAGTAAAAATAATGCAGGTCAAATTATTACTAAGGAAATAAGTAATATGTACCTAGTTATAACTGAGAGATTCAACAATCAGATCAGGTTACTAAAATCTTTTTTCCGTTAGTGAAATGGTGGAAACTGATGGGGTTATTTTCCTCAAAATATAATCTAAAAATTGTAGAATAAAATATGTCCTTATTTAGGGTCAAAGCATAGTAACAGATGAAACTCACTGACTATTGTAAAAATCACAGTCTGAATGCAGTACAGGCCCTTGCCTTTAAATTTGAGTTATGAGAGGCAAGGAGAATTTTGGGGTTTTTTCTTCCTTCTGTGTTTTCAAGTAATACAAAAGATTTCTCTCTTTTCCATGCACATTACTTAAATTTCCTGTATCTAAGAAATCAAGAAAATACTAGCCCCATACAATGGTTTCTTGATTAAAACTCCAATGACAAAAACCTGAGCTCAAGGCCCAGATTAAATAGTATCCCTCTGTTCTTCTCCAAATTAATGTGAGAAGAGAAGGAAACCATTTATATTGTTAATTTGGAGAAACAAAATATGAACATCAATGCTCTTACCACAACTGCCTTTTGTTGAGAGGGAAAAAATTACAATATCTGGGACTAAATGTTTTAACTTATAGTGGATTGGAGTACAGCCAAACTGAATTCAGTAAAATGGAAAACAGGTTTTACGACAGCATAAAGGAGTGAAAGGGAGCAATCTCAATCTGAAAAGCATAGAATATAGCAGGACAATCATTCATAAACCAATTTATAAACAGGAAAGTAATGTTCATGCAGTCTATGATGAAGTTTTAATAATGGCATAGTATTAAGAATATTTAGGAGCACTTTACACACCTCAAATAGTTTTTTTTTCTAAGTTACCATGCTGTACCCTTACCTTTTTAATATGAAGTAAAATATACAACCATTAATTCCTAATTAAAGAAGAAGCAGCTTTCTTTATTTCTTCAGTTCTTCCTTAAACCATATATATATATACTGAAGGAAACAAGTATGGAGAAAACGAATGAACTAGAGTTCTACCATAAAAATTTTTAGTATGCCTACAGAAGTAGAATAATTAAAAAAACACAACCAAATCTTCCTCTCCTAATTCATATCTACTAAAGGGGATAGATTTTATAACTTGTTTGGTTTCATCTTGGTTTTCCTTTCAAATGCAACTTCAGTGAACTTCTTGTAAGGTTGCAGCAAGGTTTTATTTAAATATTTGCATATTTAACTGAGGAATATATATCTGAGGAACAAAATACATATTTAACTGAGGAACGGCAAATGAAATAAGCATTGTCATCCAGGCCTCAAGGTTTTTGCCAATATTTGACAAAGTTCGGGTATGTGTTATACAAGCTTTTCAGTATTTCCAATTTTGTAGCTGGAGAATAGAATTATAGCCATTATTTCTGGCTTCCTCAGAATGAAAAATGCAGTTTTACAAAAAGACTGTATTTTTGGTAGTTTTACAAATGTTATAAAATACTGTATGATACTGGACCTGATGAGACTGTACTAAGCCTCTGGAATTTCAGTGGGAAGGCACCTGGGAGTAAGGGTCCCTCCTAGAAAGCAGTTTGAAAGGTTGGTAAGGAAAAGGTATAGAAGATTAACTTCATCTTGGAGACACCTGGTTAAATTACCAAATAGCATATTTAAAAGAGGAGGTTCTTTTCTTACTTCTGTTATTTAAATTATGTAAATTATTGCTGTAGGACGTTGCTAATGCTGAATGCATAAAGGGGCTCAAAAAGGGATTAGGAAAAAGAGCCCCTGTGGAAGGTAGAAAGCTCAAATCTCTGGTTGCCAAAAATTGCGAAGAGTACTTTAAGATCACAGCACATTTGGTTTGTATGAACATTACTCACTATCACACGTAGTTTCCGCAGTCTAAAACCTGGGTATCACATTTGGTCCCTTTTTAGCCCCTCTGCATACATCTTTCCAGCAAATGTCTTATTTGAATGCCAATGAGTAAATAGATCATTCAGGGGAAGAGGAAGTATCCTTCACCATCTTTTCTCTGTTAGCCAGACAGGTTAACTTGTCTGGCCTGACTCTCTGACAGCTTTTTTTTGTCTCCCAGAGAACAAAAGACCAGCAAGCTGATTAACATCTTAATAAAATGAGCTTCTTCAAAACACTGCAACAAGGCTGGGTTATAGTTCCCTTTGTTCTTTCATTAAGAACTGTTGTTATGATCCCTTATCTCTTCATTTCCCCTGATTTTATCTTTATGAAGCTATGTCAGATAGTGTCACACAAATCTACTGAGGTGAGCATGGTATTTATAGATATTAATACAAATACTTGTTTATTAGAATAATCTGAATTTAAGTATGTTTCACTTAACGTTTGCAATAAAAAATTGAAATGGAGGTTGTGGAGTCAAATTAGCAAAATCTAAGAGAGTAATGAAGAGAATGCACATCAAAATCTCCTATTATACAAATGGCAAAACAGGCACACAATTTTTTAACATACCATTTGACATGCTTCAGATCATGACGCTTCTTCGCAATAAATCATGAAAATAGTGCTTTAACTCACAGGAATTGTTTAATCCATCAATAAAATACTGAATTAGTTTATTTGCCTTTAACTTGTGTTTTATGTTTTGGTTTTTAAATTGAACTAATCAGCTATCCTCTGTATTCATCAGTTTCCCCATCTACAAAGTGGGGTTAATAGTTTCCTCTTAAAAATCCTGAGACTTCATATATTGAAAGCAATTTCAGATCCTGAGGCTGAAAGCATTTTAGCAGTGCTATGCATTTTTATTATTAGAATATTTATAATCAAACCCTTTATTGTGGGTGACAAAATGCTTTTGTCTTAATGGAGATTCCCTCTTTTGTTAAAGCAGCCTAGGAAAATAGCTGTCAGCATAGCAGTCAAAATCCTCAACAAATTATCATTGCATGTGTTTCTGCCACAAGGTGGTGATTAGATAGCTGTGCGTATCATTTCACATAAACTGGGAATACTGTTTGGTGAATGTTGTATGATGATAGTGAGTTAAATGCTAAGACCATGACAATCTGCATATATAAACCAAATATTTTCATAATATGAAAAATAAAACCATTCTTTTCTCACACGATTGCATAATTCCAAGATCATCATCCATCTGTGTATATCTTATTTTTTTTCCTTTTCATTTACTTTAATAGCTTTATTCTGCAACTTAATGTTTTTCCACCAGCAGGTGAAAGCATTCACGAATCTGTTACAAACAGTTGCCAATGAATATTCATACGTGAACAGTCTGATTGGAGTACTTTGACATTTTTATTTGATTCTAGGAGGAGAGCAAACTTAGACAAGCTTCTTATTTCCTAATGTATTCTAATTGATACCTCAGCATTGTACTGCTGAGTAAGTTAATGTAATTGGTGACATCAAACTACTAATTTGGAATATAAGCATACATGGAGCAGCTTAAAAATAAAATCAAATGCCTGACTACATGGTAAAGGGGAGCTGCAAACTCTTACTCTTACAGTATTTCAAAATCTGGCAAATAACTAGGACCTTTTAAAGCCAGAATCTCCTGCTGTTCAGTCCCAATACTTACTTGATTATTTCACTGTTTGTCCATAACATAGAAGGGGGGAAAAAAGAGACAGTCAAATATTTCAGTTCATTTTGTCTCAGTTATCATTCCAGTATTTTTTTTATTCTCTACTGGCTTTGTTATTTAGTCATCAGAAGAAAAATGAGGGCTTATAGTAACTTCTTATAAACCAGTATTTTGGCTACCATGTTTAGGAAGTTGCACTTCCGTACTTTAGAGTTTATTGCGCTACTGACCTAGTACGTCTGTTTTGATTTCTACATCTAATGCTTCTCTTTCTATGAGCTTGGTCATTCATGACAAAAAAAGTGTGCAATGTTTTTCTTGTGTCCCCTGTCTTCTGTTCCCACAGTGGCAGCAATCTTTAATCTATGCTTAGAAGGAAGCAAGAACCTTAATTTTTCAGCCTTTTCTCTCTGGTTCCTCCCCCTCTTTTTCCATTCAAACTTTAGAGTAGGAGTCTAGGGAGAATCTTAGGAAAGTTTCATATGTAAATTCCATGAAAATCAATGATATCTGAAGGCTAACCTTCTAGTTAGGTGTCTTTGGAAATATAAGCTTCCATAATTTCTCTTCATTAGAAAAAAGTTACAAAGTTACTATAAAAATAGGCAAGAAAAATATATTCTAGTTCTGTTTTTCTTCAAGCAGTTATGTAAAATAGCTGTGAAAATGTGTACTGCCATTAATTTATGGTGAGATCAGGTCCAAGTGAATACTTTTGTCTCTGAAGTTGATGCAATCCTAGTAACAATTGTATCTTTTAAGGAAGCCTTCTGACTGTCACAGGTTGTGCTAGCCCTACCTAGTTAAAGAGGTGTGACATGGTTTACGCGTTGAATGTTCAATATTTCCGGCCAATCTCAGAATTCACTATTTAAAGTGAATTTAGAGGACAGAGCCTTGGGCAACATGATCCCATGTGAGCTGTCCTAGTCCATGGCAGGAGGTTGGAACTGGATGATCTTAAGGTCCTTTCCAACCCTTGGCTGTGATACTACGATTATGAATCATTTATTGGCTTTAACACAGTATAAGAAGCACTTAGCTTTAAATGAGCCTGGAATTAAAACATTTTACAAAAAGTTTTCTTTCTGGATCCCTGGCAGATCTTCAGCAACTTGAAGAACCCAGCAGCTGGTGAAGGAAAGTAATGTTATTTATTAGCTGTTTGAAAGGCTACATCAGTTTTAAAAACAAGATTATAGCTACTGCGTCACACAGGCATTGCAGAAAATTAGATATAAAATTAGATCTATAAAATCAAAACTACACTTGTGAAACAAGGAAACAGGATTTAAAAGCTTCCAAATAGATGCAGCTGATGTTGTGTTCATGTTTAATAGCAGTTTTGCATAACTTGACTATGAGCACACATGTGGATGCATTATATTTTAGGTTTCAATCACAAAGAATAACAATGTATTTTCTAGAAACAGGTTTATGAATTAATAAAAAATAATTCTGTGCGTGCGTAATGTGGGGAATATTTAGCTTGCACAGGTCTAGGAACATGGGGTTAGTAGAAATTGACACCAGGATCTGATTGGATGAATTTGGTTTGGTCAGTCAGATATCCAGTGCTTAATACTAATGCCCGGAATCATGGGAGAAGTTAAGATGTTTATAGATACTTTATCTGAATGACATAATCTAATCCTAGCTGAGCAGTGATGCTGTTGACAAAGTTATTTTCTGCAGAAGGATTTTCCTTAGGTGTGTGACTAGGTTGTCATGGAAGGTGATAATTTAGCAGCAATATGATCTTTAGTTCCATACAGCTTTGGAAGGCAATTGGAAGATTGGTTTATCTTAGGGAAATAAGACTGCCCATTTTTTTAATCAGGTTTTTACCATCAGCAGGATGGAATTATATTTTTGAAGTAATGAAGAAAAGGAATGCCGGCTTTGCTCAGAAAATAGTTTGGGTTAAGATGTGTTGGCAGTTAATTCTGGTTTTCCAAGTAGCCTGTAAAAATGTCAGATCTGATTCTTCATTCTCTTGTAGTCCCAGTTAGAAATTGCTTCCTGAGACTCATGGAATACCTCCTGATTTATTAATATTTTCTACAGAATTCAGGCATATCTTGTTGACTCTCAAATTAACCTTGTGAAAGCAGAACTGCACTCATTATTTGATTAATCATTAATTTTTCAGGAATAATGGACCAAATTATTGCTCTCTATGTCACACTGTGAAAGTTGATTTGAGGCCATTTTGTCCTTTATAAGACACAGTTCTTAGCATGAAACTAATGCTTTGATGTAACTATATTTCTAGGTCTAGGCAAGAGTAGGGAAATACACTGTAATTTCCAATTCTAACTTCTACAGAATGCTAAGTTCCAGTGAACAACAAATGCAGCTCCTTTGTCTTTTATCAAAATCTCACATGAAAAGTTGGGATACCATTCTTGATTGACAAATTACTAATCTTATATTAACTCAATTTTTCTGTATCAAAATAAAGCGTGACAAATGCAAGTTATGATGAGGGAATATTTGTATAAATAAGTTTCTAGAGTTCTTCTCATGTGTGGCTATTTGGAAGTCTGGCCATTTCATTCAGGAAAATATTTGTAAATCCTAAAAGTTTGCTGAATGATAATCCTTCTAAAGCATCAAAGTTCTAGGAATTAGAGATGAGACAAAAATGAAATTAGAAGAGAGATATCAAAGTCATGAAAAAACTTAATTCATAAGGAATACGTGCACAGAAGCCAGAAGTTATTTATTAACCAAAGCAGGGTACAGCTTGAGCATACACTTCCCTTCCTATGAAAAATTTAAACAGGTCTACTCCTTAAAAACAACTGGGAAAAACAAACAAACAAAACGAAAAAAAAAAACAACAAATCAAAATAATAATAATAAAAACCCCAACTCAACATATGTTGAGTCAAAATGAAGATAGTATTATGCATAATACAACACTAGCTCTAACCTCAAAATAGTTTCTTAGCCAAATGTATGGATCTTGAACCTTACCAATGCTACTACAGAATGTATTTTTTTTTTAGTAACAACGAATCAACACTGCAAATGTACTATAATTTCATTTTTGTTACTTTTTTCTCTTCCATGTGGTCTGCAAAATGCACTAACTTTTGAGCAGATCCGTTCCATTAGGCTTCACCAAGAAAATTGCACTGTAATAGCATCTATTTGATCTTTCAGTACCTAAAAACTGCCTGGAGGCTACATGTTTCACTTCATTTCATTGGATCAAAGAGAGGGAAGTCTAGGGTTTTCAAAGCACATCCAGACTCCAAGCGGCGAAAAGTGTTCTTTTGATTTCAACCATCCAGAACAAGCAGAGCAGATTTAGTATGAACCCCATTAGTCACTGCACTTTCTTCAGTTTAATAGTGAATGATTTTTTCCAAAGTAGCACAGTTATAAATTTGTCCCAGACAGTTCACTATTACACTCTGTAGATATTTAACAAGGTTCATGTAAATTTAGGTTCAAACAGATTTGATTTTAATTACATCCTGGGTTTATGCACAATTTTTTCCTACTGAACAGACTTCAGTGAGTAGAGGATGTGTTCATGATGTGCTCTTTTTCTGATGCTGTTAGTTTGAGACACTCATTTGCAATTTTTAGTCCTGTAAAAGTCCAACTTGAATATTATCACAGAATACTCTTTTGGAATAGAAGCAGAAGTAGTAGCAATTATCTTTTTTCCTCTAATTTATATGCATATCCTTGGAAATCATGCTTAGGAGAGCTCTAACAACTGTGGCGTCTCTAGGAAGATGAGGTATTTGAATCTGAAAGAAAAGAGGCCTTTTTAATCATAGAATCATAGAATAGTTAGGGTTGGAAATGACCTTAAGATCATCTCATTTCAACCCCCACTTCACACTCAATCATGACACCCAAGGCTATGTCCAACCAGACTTTGAACACTGCCAGCAATGGAGCATTCACAACATCCCTGGGAAACCCATGCCAGTGCCTCTCAACACCCTTACAGTAAAGAATTTCTTCCCCAGATCCAATCTAAACTTCCTCTGTTCAAGTTTCAACACATTAACCCTTGTCCTCTCACTACAGTCCCTAATGTAGAGTCCCTCCCCATCATCTCTATAGGCCCTATTCAGATACTGGAAGACCGCTATGAGGTCTCCACGCAGCCTTCTCTTCTCCAGGCTGAACAGCCCCAACTTTCTCATCCTATCATCATACAGGAGGTGTTCCAGTCCCCTGATCATCCTCGTGGCCCTCCTCTGCACTTGTTCCCTCAGTTCCATGTCCTTTTTACGTTGAGGACACCAGAACTGCACACAATACTCCAAGTGAGGTCCATTGTTCCTTTTTTGAATGAGAAGCCTTAATATGCCAAAAAGAAAAATGTAAGAAAAAAAAATGTAGAAAACAGGCTTTTCTGCTGTTTAACTCCAAACAACATTTACATTTAATAAATGGATTTTCAGTGCTAAACAGCTGTGATGATTTTCACACTAGAACAGTATTTTAAATTGTAACTATATACTGAAAAGTTCAACTCACAATATTGGTTTTAGATTCTAGAATAAAATGAATGATCAGATGTCTTCCTTTTGTGAGACCTTCAAAAAACTGAACAACTCATGAGAAATTAAACTCCAGGAAACAACTTTTTGTCTGAAAGGTGACCTGGATGATCTAATATATCTCTGATTCCAGCACAATTATGTATGGTTTTCATCTTTGAGTACATTCAGGTGACCTTTTACAGTTACTGTATCATGCATAAATTTTTAGCTGCTTAAAGTGCATATTACCCAAAACTGACCAACAGCTTTTAGGAAAAGAAGCATCCAATAGATTTTTGTCAGAGAGGACAAGAAAATTTTAATATAATGGTGTAAACATCAATAGGATTTCATTCAAATACATTTAAAATAACTGCTGACATTTTTATTTTTGTTCTGAGTGTTTGCAGAAGTGCACCTTCAAGACTTTTATTTTAAAATGTGAGCAACAATAGGTTTAGCCTTCTATTCAACAGGTATTTGGGGTGCGCATGCAGTATAGCCCTTACAACAGTTTACTTTGGAAAATGAGTAATGTATAAAACACTAACAGCATTTTGCATCTGTAATTTGATTGAATTAAATAGGTGCAAGAAGAGGATAATTTCTAGAAACTGAGTAGTAACACCTGCACATCTGAACAGCTACTCGTCATCCTGTGAATTTCTCAAGAGTCTGATGTAGCTCAGTCATTTAGCAAAGACTTAATCACTCAGCCATTCCTACTAGTTGTACAAGAGAGGCTGACTTCACTGACCTCAACTATATAGCTAGAGCAACATCTCATTAACAACTTGTTTCTTTGTGAAATATATTCCTTTTGCTTCCTTCTAATCAGAGCTCCAGCACTTTGAATTCTCTAGGATTTAAAACCTGCTGCTGAACAAGCATTAAAAAAATGCATTTGAATAAAATTATTAATAAAATAAAAGATAATTTGTGCTTCACTATCTTATACTTCACCTTAGCTGACTGCCCCTGAGGTATAGCTGTAGAACCATGTCATGTATAGACACAATGCAGTCTCTAATCCAGACACAGGATTCAGATAAAATCTGCCCACATGCTTTTCTAGTTTCATGTATGTCCAGCTTTATTCCTTTTGAGCCAGAACATATCCATTTACACATTTGAACACTCTGTTATGTGTTTGATGGACATTTATATATGATAAAATGCCCCCATAAAGTATGTAAGCAGGTGTTAAATACTTAAGACCAATGTTCAAGTTTAAATTGTTCATGGATGCCCTCATATGAGCTTCAGAATACTTTTTTCCCTAGATGCTCATTAGGTGTAAGAAGTCTGGAAGTAATGAGTTGAGCTTAAGTATTCATTCTTTGCAAGCTGCCTTGTCTTAACCTAAAATGCTACTGGAATTCTTTCTTGGCGTAGTAGACTAAGTAGTTTACTTCTCCCTGTATCCCACCCACAATATGAACACTGAAATAAAACAACATCGTTTTTTGTTGTTTTTTTTCTGATGGCATCCAGGACACTTTTCTTGACCTCTGTTTTCATCAGCTAGATATGTGATACAGCAGTCTGCCCTTACTGAAGTAACCACATATAAAAGGCTTGAAAGGTTAGAAGAACTGCCTAAAAATAAAAAAAGAAAACCCAAAAGATAATATTGGATTTCAAGAAAGCAAATGTGAAAGGTAATATCTCTCTCTTTATCACACTTCAGTCTCATGTTAAATGAAAGCAGATGTACTCTGAGTCCAGTCTAAAGGTCAGGAAGGTCAGAAGGGTTTCTTTGGTAGTTTCTGTTGAGCTTTTGTTCATAGTCTCTCAATTAGACTTTCGCTAATGGTCTAGGTTTTGGAGCTGGAAAACATTTTGGACCAGAGAATTAGCAAATATATTTTATCGTCACAATTTATAAACAAACTGTGAAATCTGTTAATTATCCAATCCTGCAGTTGTGCAGCAATTTCAGTAAATACTCTCACTATGACTATGAGGCTCAGCCAGCAGCCACCAAAGCTGTGCAGGGTTCTCAGTTTTAGATCCCAACATCTCATTCAAACATTCTGACTCACACTAATAATAAATTACCTCATAACCAAATAAGCTTATATTATAATTAGGGATAAGTTCTGTGGCAAGTAGAGATGTTTCATAAGATATCATATATTATTTTACCAAACCACACACTTTTTAATGATCATTATACATTTGATTACGTGAAAGAATTATCTTTTTAGTTTCAGCTGTTTTCTGTAACTGATTAGCCAAGCTGGTGACAAGTCAGCAGCTAGTAAGTCTTTATAGTATTTTCTCTGACTACTTTATTTTCATCTCTTGGGCAAAGTTTTCTATTGTTCTGGAGAAGCATTGTGTGACTGTATGGACTTCTTTATGCATTCAACTTTAAGCTTGATGCCTATCCTCTCCTGTTTTCAATGCTATCACCCCTTTAGTCTCTTAGCAATTTCTATTAGGTGCATTTAAAAGATTAAAATTTTGGATTCTTAGGTCAGTGCTGAGAAGAACAGCAAAAAAATCTTAGAAAACAGCAATAGAGGTTGGAGGTTGTCATGGGTTCAGCAGCAGCAGTCATCTTTCTCCTTTAAGTAGTAGCTGGTGCAGCACTGTGTTTTGGATTTTCG